>JAQIWH010000334.1:0-55419 GCA_034695005.1 Cryptops parisi | reverse complement strand
ATATATTTCATACTGCGTAGTGTATAGAGTACTAAAATTTAATGAACTGATATTTGAACTAAAATAAACATTTTGCAAAATCATATTGATATGGCTATATTAACACTACAATGACTAAAGAATATAACTAATACATAGTATTGTTATCTATGTTTAATTCACCTAACAGCTCTATGCCAAATATTGTTTAAGCGTTTTGTATGATGCCTAAGGATTCTATAGATTGCCTGAATTCTATACATTGCCGGTAATAAAAATAGAATTCTCAATAGCCCAGATCTCTCTATCTATCTATCTTCATCTCTGTGAGAACGCATCATGGTCCGGAACGTGTGTCAATGCAGCGGTGACGCCTAGTGACGTTGTAATAAAACGTAACCTTCAAAAATCCAAATCCTGTTTCAATTAAAACCGTGTAAAAATAATCATGAATTGTACGTAGTAATATTGTTATTACTTCAGTTCAAAAACCCTCCCCTTTCCCTCTGCCGCATTGTCAAACGATTTTCAGCCAATCAATTTTGTTCACCATTATGCTGTTTTGATCAGAACCGCATCCTCGCACCCAAAATCTAAAATTTGTTCACCAAATACAACCATCTCTTAAATAGCTTGGTTGTAGACGGTGGCAAACTGTGGTAGTTATTGTATTCAGTTTCTTTCTCAGCTAACCTACCGACGCTTTACAAAACAGCGTGACCAGTGATGTTTGTTCAAATATTCGATTCGAACTCATCTTATCTCGAAGAAAAGTAACGACTTTATATAGGAAAATAAACTCCACCTGAAACCATGACTACTTAGTAATCACAAAAAATCTCTATGCAAACAACAACAACATTAACACCCACAACAACAACGACCTTAACAACGTCAATACCGACAACAAAATAACAACGCTTTTTAAACACCTTTTACACGAAGTTTTTTAAATTACACTTTTGAACGCTTTTTATATACTGTTCAATTTACACTTTTATTATACAAATATACTGTATGTGCATACATAATGCAAAAAAAATGGCAAATGATTCTATTTATGCGAATTAAAATTTTCACCATTTTTAAGTAATTTGATATTTAATTTAGACGTGTTTTGAGTAATTCCATTTTTGATTTCTGCACATTTCGATGAATGCGAATTTCGATTTACGCGAATTTAAATTCATGCGATCGTTCAGTGATTCGATATTTGGTTTCTACAAATTTCGATTTATTTATTTATATATGAGATTTTCTTTTACATTGAATTTTTGCGATTTTCGATCCTTGCGAAGAACTTATGCGTTTCTCGTTTATGCGTTTTTGGTACATTGGACTATACAGTATTCTCATAAACGCCTTTGGATAGCAGTTCAAATTCTCATTCACTCACAAGTGAACATAAAGAGTATAATAAACTTCAAATCAACAAATATATTGTAACAAAATTGTGAACAATCATAACAAAGTATGTAACTCCAGTATTCTTTATTCCACTACCAGTTTGTACTTACAGTGCAATTACTTGTTACAGCATTTCATATACAGTATAAGTATTCAGGCACTTTAAACATGCGTGAAAGTTATGTTAAAAATTGAATATTTCCTTTTTACAGTATATTCTTATTCCCAGTGAATCAGTATACAACAGTAAGTATTTTATTGCCAACGTCTGTATAAGCCTCTTTGTATGGCAGTGAGCAGTGCTGATTGAGAAAGCTGTTTAGTTCCAAGGAATGGATTCACAGAAAACGGATATTGGTAGTTCATCATCATGGTGTTCTAAAGAATGAAAAATACACATAACATTCTCAGTTTATTTTTAACAAAAAATAACTGACTTTAGTTACTCAACTCTTGTAACTTTGTTATAGTAATAAATACGTCAAGAAATCACTCAACATTGTGCCTACCATGTCCAGAAATATACTAATCAAAGTGTCCAGAAATATCATAACAAATAATCACATGTCGATATATCAATGTGTATTATTGATTGGCAATTTATACAGTGGAATCCGGTTATTATAATTACGGATTATGTTATCAATCGGCTATTGTTATCCTTATCAGTCGGTCTCAAGACACTGTTAAATGTTTTATTTCCATTGTTTAATGTTATCAGCCGGCTATTGTTATGAAAAAGAACTAGTTCCAAAGTGATCACAATAACCGGATTCCACTGTATCAAGACAAAATGTTTGATGAATGGTGTCATGATTCTTGAATATTCTTACACTTTTCATCGTTCGATGAATCTATGAATAGATACCATAGTACCAAAATCATTTTATATTTATTTTCAAAACATGTTTTAATACAGTGGTAACACGTTTATTGGAGGAATCCTACAAAACGTCGGAATCAAACTTTTTAAATATGATGTTCAATTCTAAATCGTCTGTCTTGACATTGAAACTGTTGTGAAACAAAACCCAATGAAGCGGTATTCCTATCTCGGTTAGGAATTCAGTGGAACAAACAACGAAAATGCTAATGATCGTTTTCGTGGAAAGTATAACAAATCATCCATCCATTTAAAGACAATCACGGGCTACAACATTAGGAAGAAACTTTCAAACTCACAAATAAATACTGAGTGTGTTCCAAGTCACGCTACACGGGAACTTTGCATAATAGCATAAGTTTTTTCGTTTCTTGTGTTTCGATTAATTTTATATATTTAATAACATAGTAATATACTAATGTACGCACCTCTCTCAATAGGCTTGATTTTAGAAACACCTTGTGTTGAAACATATGCCTTTCAGTCGTACACGTAAGAATATGTTTGGATATCCATACCAAAAACTCATAATTCACGTTTTGGTGATTTGAGACGACCCTTTCTTTCTCAATGATTTTGTTTTTAAAATTGAGAAATTCGAAATGCTCAATTTCAGTGTTCCTCAAGTGTACGTTAAAGTAACTATTTTGTATTATTGATACCGTACCTCATTTTTGATGTACTCTATAGCAATGAGCTTCACACACATTAAAGTTTTCATTGGTTTTATTGCATTTAAAAAATAATAATAAAGCTACAAAAATTGCTGTTTGCTTGGATCTTACCACCAAACTAACAAATCACACACAAGGCTATTTATTGATCATATCAATTAGTAGGTGCTTCGGTATTGTCAGAAGTAGTGACAGCATTGGCATATTGCCCACTAGATTCTCTAAATGGGTAGTATACTCGATGAGAGGGAAATCCAGGTGTTCCTGGAAATCCAGGTGTTCCTGCACCTGGGAATCCAGGACCAGGAAAGCCAGGACCAGGAAAGCCAGGACTAGGAAAGCCAGGACTAGGAAATCCAGGTGGTGGGTAACCAGGCGGTGTGCCAGGCCCTGGGTAACCAGGTGGAAAACCAGGTCCTGGATATCCGGGAGGACTGGGATAGCCTGGGGGTGGATAGCCTGGATAACCAGGATAACCAGGAGGAATTCCGTAAGGTGGTTGAGGAGGAACACATGGATTCTGTAGCGTAATACAAAAACAGTTTGTTGTGTGGTTTTTATTGTTTAACTCTATGAATTGATCGATACATACCATTCCAGGAGGTCCGGGTGGATAATACGGTCCTTGAGGTTGCTGGTAAGGAGGGTATCCAGGTGGAGGATAAGGACCGCCTTGTGGTGGATAAGGACCTCCACTTACAGGAGAATATGTATGTCCAGTTGATGGGTATGTACCACCTGGCGGTGTTTGCGAAAACGCTGCTGGCAGCAACGCCATCAGTAGAAATAGAATTCTGAACCACCTACAATTTCAAAAAGCATATTCTCGGTTTATATAAAGATTACGTTCTGCAAAGCTTTGCATAAATTAAAAATGACATATATCGTAAAATGGAAAAACACCAGCATTGTGCCGTCGAATGCTGGTGTTTTTCCATTTTACGACAGTAGGGGCTTTCAGTCATTTGGCACCATTGCGTACAATCGCTTAATAAGGACATTTCAACAATGACTGTTTTTTTTATCATTATGCATGTCATTGTTTTAACTTATGTTGCCTAGCAACACTCGTTTGTTTTAACTCATATTGCCAACAGTGAGCTATTTTTTTTCTTCTTCCAGCATCTCATTGTTAAGATTATCCCGTGAATATCATTGTTTACACTCACTTTGTGTTATGGTAAATTTAAAGTGTAACATACACATATACAAATAAATATATATAGTTTCAGCTGTATCATAAAAATGTGTTGTTCACAGCCAAATTAAGCAATTAGTCATGTAAATTGTAAACAATACTTACATTAAAAATGTTTCGAGAAAAATCAGCAACGAATTAGTACTCCTGATCCAAAACCAAAATCCAACAACCAGCAAATGAAGACATCAAATGATATATTTTCTCGTTTTATAGCCTTCGTTTTATAATTAGTGAACAAAAAAATTGGGTGCAAAGCAATTTAATATACTTTTTTTTTCTTCACTTATCCAGATGATCTTACACGATTACGGTTTTGCATTGGTTAGCACGAAATGGAAACGGAATTGAAAAACATTTTTTCACTACTAACCTCAACTACAACATCATTTTTTAATATATGCCAAAAGATAAGTATTTATGTTTCTCGAATGATAAGATATCCATTTACGTAATCTACTATACAACGAAAAAACCCCAAAGGTCATCACATCACCGATTGTTATGCATATCCTTCCAGTTTAAATTTTAAATACTGTACCGTACATTTATATTAATTATACAGGGTGTTCCTAAAATGTGTAATCAAGCTTTAACCATAGATGTCAGATCAAAAACAAAGCAAACAAATGGGTTTTTGAGAAATACTTTTATTGCATAGGCCTATTTTCTCACAAAGTACTTGATTTGCATAATAATAATACGGTACATGGTTGATATGTATAATGAAAACAACAGTGTCTATAAAAACAATTGCTATTAAAGGAATCACGGTCACAGAAGCTTCATTGAACCATAACGTACAAAGGACTTTGGATGTCGTTGGATGTCATTTAGACAATAACAGACTTCCTATTGTCACTTTCACTCAGGATGTCGACTAAAGTGTTCTAAAAGGATACCGAGTGCTAAATGCATTTTCACCTCACAACAGTTAGTGGATTTAGTTTGTAAATAAATATGTAGTTTTTTTCCTCAAAAAGACCCTGACGTAATAGGAATTTAATAGTAATGTACGGCAAATGTGAATTTCATTCGCTTCCGAATCATGCTGCAGAGATTTTCTCCATTCCATCCATAAACATTCAGTTATATTTTCTGGAAAATGGGTAAAGTAAGTCGATTTTTGTAATTCTAATATTATGATTCTATTTATTGCGCACAAAAATTCTAATTTAACAAATAATGTAAGCTATCATGAAAATATTTATACAGACGTTCCAATTTTTTTACAAAATGTGACTGGAGTTTTAAATGAAAAATAATTTTGTAAATTTGCAAGTTTCTTAGTATTTCATCATTTGTAATCGTAATGACGTTTGATGTGTTTAACATTGTGATTTAAAGAGCTATACATCAGTGTGATTAAAGTGGGTTATCTGGTGATCTATTATCCAAAATGTTTACAAAATTTGAAATATTTATTTTATGGCTCAAAATCTCAATGAACACAAGATTTCATTTCTTTGATTCTACGTTCAAAGTTTTTTCTTAAAAGTCCACAACTGATTTTTATTTTCTAGGGTAAATTAAATTAAGTTAAAATTTAGAATATTTTTATAAACATATCCATTTTATGAATATTGTTTGGTAGTTGACTTTTAGATTGACAAAAACATAAATATAATGTACATTTACAGTACATAGTATTCTAGAGTTGAGATTTTCAGATTTTATAACACGAGTTTAGAAAATTTTAGTTAGTATAGATGCCATAGATGCTTCACATTTTTCCAGAAAATACAACAATAATGTTTAACTTATTTTCTTAAAATATACAGTAGAAGTATGATGTAATTGTACATTATTGTATACAGTGAATATAGAATACGTAGAGAACATCAGTCACCAACCGAGACATAACATTTATATACAAATATGGTTTACAAATAATATACAATTGTAGCATAATTTTGTATCTTTATCGGTAGGTGGCAACAGCAACAATTTCAACATCTACTGTACTATTAAAAGTGTATTTGATATCCATTTGCCTCTTCACAAACTTTATCGGACAAACGGATTGCGGAAATTCCACCAAATTCGAAGAGCGTCATGGTGGTGGTTACAACAGAGGAGGAGGTTATGATAATGGCTATAACAACAATGGTTACAATCCTTATAATCCTTATCCACCACCTAACCCATATCCAAATCCTTACCCAAACCCTTACCCATATCCGTATCCACCTCCAACATCTACCCCTAGTCCTTTAAGAACACCCCCCATGGTTGCTTTTTCAATGGTCAGAGCTTCCAAGAATACTCAGCAATGTCTCAACTTGGACACGTGTTTTCTTTCGTTCCAACAACAGGTAACTATGATTCTTGGGTGTTTGCAATAAATGTATCATTTTTTAATCGGTTTTTAATTCGTGAGTATGGTGATATGTGATTGATGGTGAACGTAATTGCATTCGAAAAGGTGCACAAGATGTAATGCAACCATATTTACCATTATTAAATGGAGATAAGAGTTATTTTTTTTGCATATGGGGTTATTGTGGCCTCGAAAGTCTACGACTATAATGGATTTTCTCCTGTTTTTCCTTTAACTCGCGTTAGCTTACTTAAGATTGCATTTATACAATGCCTGTTCGTTGTGTAAGCTATTGTTTGTTGTTTTGGCCGCTATATTATTTTTTACTTGGTCGCCATCTTACTGCAAGTCGCCATTTTATCGCAAGTCGCCATCTTAGTTTTATCGGTGATGAAGTTGCTTTTTTTAATCGAAAAATACTGAAAGTAAACTTGAAAAAAAAAAACACTCAGGCATTACCTGTAATATCCTGTATATTCAGCAGAATTTAAGGGTGACGTTCTGCCCAAAACTCGTCTAAAATCGCATAAATAGCAAACATTTTTAAACATGACAATAACTTCAGCGTTCGCTTCTCACTGGTGAAAATTTAAGTGATGCACTAAATGCACAGAATTCCAATTTTCTTGGTTATAACGAGCTTCTGGAAGAATTTATTTTATTTTTCTTGCATTAACATAATCATTTACAAAAAAAAACCTGCATAAATCGAAGACTTATTGCACTCTAAAACACCTGATATCAGTTTTTAAACTTCTTTTTTGTGATATCCAGTTAGCTAATATCAATGCTGTGACGTTCCCTACATTTGGAGCATTTCAAGCCCCAAGATCGGGCGTATATCACTTCAGCATGACCGTAACTCCCAGTGGTGGTGCTACATCGATGATAGCATTGAGGAAAAACAATCAAGATATCATTGCCATCAATGGAACTGTGAATCAAGAAACCATATCGGCATCGTTATTACTTACACTGAATCTTCAAGACGCGGTCTATCTAGTGGTGAGACTATGCTCTACTTTTACATCTTTTATTTTTAATTTCCAATGTTATCCTTATTTTTTCACAGTAAAAGTCTAAGAAGTAGAAGGAACGTTCCTATTTATTATTACTCATTCATAGCAGATATGTCCACATCCCCCCCCCCATTTTTGGTACGGGAGGGAAAGAGTTCTTGAACAATTCCATACATAGTGGAATTGTTACTACAGAACTCGTGTAAACCGAAAACTATATAATATTTCTCTCGCGAAATTGACAAGATTTTCAGGACGTTCATTCTTTCATTTCTTTATTTCTACAGGTCGAAAGTGGGGATGTTATTGAAACTGTTGCACCTCGAGGAGCTAAGAACAGTTTTTCTGGATACTGGATATCTCCACTTCAAGTATGTTACACACGACTTCTGATTCAATTATGCTTAATAAACTTGTTACACTCTGCTCATATTCCACTAGGTTACATATTTATACGAAAGGGTAAATAATAAAATAACAAAATGATATATTAGACAAACTTTATGTATTACTGCAAGGGTACACTCTTTATTAATTTATACATATTCGTTTAATGCCTGTAAACACTCATTGAAACGTTATCAATAATTCCCCCAACAAAAACCAACAACAACGAATAAATTAGTATACAGGGTAGACCAGAAAAACCGTCATCAATTGAGCGATTTCTCATGAATCGCTTAGGTTAGACGAAAACTAAAACTATCATATGAAAGCTCAATACAATAGCTTTCCAATGATATATAACTCTATGCTATTATTATATGGCTACCATAGTTTGCCCGCAATAACCGTGCGAAAAAAAGTACCCTCAAAACAATTTGTAGAAAGACTTTACAACTACAACTACAAAGGGAATTCAGTGCATAATTGTTCAGCGCAAAAATATAAAAATGAGTGCTGAAAGGAGGGTGGGAGAATCAAGTTTGTGATACAAATGTCATCCAGCTAGCAATTAATCTTTTATATGATTTAGTATATTATTATCATGGAAACTTAACGAATCCAGTCTGTGCAGAGAATGGTTTTACTATACCAGTTGTTACACGTACTGTATAATGATGGGTACTCTTATGACGACATTATAACTTATTTATATAGTGATTGAGATAAACTGATTTCACTTGCAGATGATGAATGGAACAAGCGATACTAGTCAAGGAACAGCCGGAATACCAGGAACAACAGCAGCATTTCCATTTTCGAACAATATACAAGCACCATCGTTTATGGATAACACGAGATTGGGAAGAGCAAATGATGTTCTTGATGACATTGATTGACATGTTGTTTTCTATACCTTACAACTTGTTGTTACAAAGGGGATATTGTTTTGTAATAAATGTAAAAAAAAAATAATTGTAAAGTTGGTTTCACTTGTGTTAGAATAAATTTTTTTCCCACAAAGAATTTTCACCACAATGTTATTATCTCACAGGATAAAAAGAAATTCACAAGCATTAAAAATTAAAGGTTGTCAACAAAAAATAATAAATAATAAAGATAAGATGAAAGTTATTCCTTTTGTTTTTGTCTTTTCTTTTTCAACAAGTTGAAAGATCATGACACTTCTTCTTTCATTATTTACTTTTTCTTGGAGCATTACTGCATTTATACGATTGTCCTTCTAGATATGGGGTTCAACTTTTCTTTATCCAATAATACCACTTTAAAAATGGTAGATAAAAAATAGTCATAAAAGTCATCTCTTTTTTCATATGTAACTTTTTGTTGATCATTTTTTGATGGGAAAGATCTTTTCCTCTCATGCTGAAGTAAAGAAGTGTGGGATGAAGAAGACGAGGGAAGAGGTCAACATTTGGATGTTGTTTTTTTGACTCTTCAACGAAAGTGAGCCCAGAGGGCAAAATGGACCTGAAAAGTTTGGCACGCCATTCAAAAAGCTAGCTATAAAAGCAGCACCGAGGGGGCAAGGGCCTCATGAAGCTCCCGACCTTGGCATTGAAAGGAAAAGTCCCTGCTCAAGGTAAGCAAGACTACCTACCTACTGAAAGCATCTTTGCCTGCCTTACTATTCTTCTTCTTCTTCTTCTTATGCGACTTGCATAACACTAGCTAGCAGCAAAGTACGGCACACTCTCGATTACATATAAAATTGCTAGAAGGAATATTAAACACCCAATGTTTTTGTAACGTCCAAAAATAATAATCTTAACAGCAAAATTTCATATCTAACATCTAACACTTTTGTATGTATATGACATACGCAATGTCCAAAATAAAATAATTGGTGTTAAGTAACATTTTTACCATTTCAAGAAAAAAGTGTTTAATTTATCGGCTATTTCACACTTCTTGTACTAATATTTGTATACATTGGTGTTTTGTTCAAAATTATTTTCTAGGAAATGCATCTAAGTTATTTTGCATCTAACCCATATACACTAGGTTCTTCAAATATAACAGCAAAGTTTCAAATAATCAAATCTAACATTGAACACATTCGTATGTATAAGATTCTTCCCAATATAATATCATTAAATATAATTTTATAACAAATATTTATGATTTTAAATGTGGATTAATACCCTTGCAACATTTAATCGTGAACATATAACCTATACTAGTACATTATTAAATAATGAAATATATAGTATTATTTTAATGTCTAATAAGTTGTTTTGTTGTTAAAGATAAATCTGTGATCATGTTGCTGGGAACAATAGTATTTGTCATTGCATCTATATGCAATGCTCAAATTAGGGCCCAACCTCCACCTATTGCTTCCTATCCGGGAAGTTTTGGAAGAGCAGGTGCAGGAGTGGTTGCCTTTTCATACAACAGAGGTTTCATCAGTAACACCAAAAGTAACCAACGCTACATTTCATTCCAAAAAGAGGTAAGGTCTTTTCAACAATCATAATGATACCAGAATTTATAATAAATACAGTATCAAATCAATTGTAGAGTGCACATTAACTATAAAAGTTGCATATAAGATTTTTTTCCACATTTCCGCTAAAAATGCACTGCTGTGCGATTTTGTGTGTTAGTGCACCAAGTCACTGAATGCTTCCACACATGTATAGAGAGTGCTTGGGGGTTACACCCTCCCCCTAATTTGGAAAAAAAAATTCTAGTATTCTAGTAAATTTCTGTATAGTGTACTAAAGAATGCTATGAAAAATAATGTTCTTTTGTCAACCCCCTCCTGCGCAGCGCACGACCTGTTTATATCCCCATATTGGCAATTTCGATATATGTTATTTTCGATTTGTGCAAGATTTTGCAACAAATAGGTAGGTATTTGTGGTTTAAAGACTGTACCTTTAAGGTATATTATTTGGCTGTCACATGAACTTTATTTAATTCGAAAAATGCCAGAACAATGATAAGATGAGGGTCAAAGATGAGAGTACAAAATTTTGCATATAATAACGCATACATCGAGGTTCATCCTGTAGTAGACAATTTTGTTAAAATGATATTAAACGAATGTATACTAACCACAGTAAACTCTCAATAAATTAGCAAAATCGGCAAATTATTTTTTAAAAATATTAAAATTTTAATACAAACCCGAATTCATGCATATTTAGGGTTTGTATTAAGTTGTACATCTAATTCATGCATATTTAGGTGTACATTATAAAAAACAAAGGTACATTGTAAAATGACGTGAAAAATATTAAAATGCACATTACAAAACAAAGGATTGCTACAAGTTGTAAAAAGATGTAAAAAATATGCACCTTGTATAATTTAATGTGTAATAGTATATTTATAAAACACTTATTGTAAATAGATACAGAATTTATCAGACACTAGCTTAAACCCGTTGAAAATCCAACGAATGTTATTCAAAATTTAAATGCAATGCGCCTGACACAACAGGTAGCGCGAGAATTTCAAGTTAATTCAAAAATAACATTCATTGTTGCCTTTATTGTTTAAACTTTTATATTCATCAACCAATCAGCAATCAAAAACAAAATCACTTTTGGGTTTTATTTAGTAAGATTCCTAATTTTGTTGTATTGTATAATCTAATTTTGTTTTAGAACGAATTCACTGATCATAATATTTACAGTATTTCCAAGTTTTCATCTAAAGTGTCTAAAACGTTTCCTATAAATTTGTCATTTGGAACGAAACAACTTTTTGCAACGTCTAAGAAAATTCAGGAAGTTCAATATGAAACCTACATGATCCTATGTAAAAACAAAAAACAAATAATTGTTGTCAATTTTGTTCATGGCTGAGTGGACAGTCTGAGAGTAATCAACAAAATGAAATTTGCCCTTCAAAGAAGCCTATGGCCAAATCCATAAAAACAAAAACGTTTCTAAAGAAAGAAAAAACAGGTTATTTCTTTTTTTACGTTTTTGTGAGTTCGATAAACTTAAAGAAGCATTCAAAGATGTGACAATTTGTCATTAAATAAAAAAAGACGACGATGAAAGAACAAATATAAAAGGTGGGTTTTCTTAAATAAGAAAGCAAAGAACGCATTGAAGTGAAGATAATAGTCCCGACTATAAGAAACCAATAAGAAAACAAACCGTGGGAAGGAAAGTGAAAACTTCCCACCACCAATTTACAAACATTCCTTTCTCTTTTATCTAAGGGTCACTGTACAAGGTGATAACACATAACTAAAAAGAGAACCTTCTTCTAATGAACATAAAGAAAACTGCTCACTCATGTTCACCTATAAAGAAACAAGTTTTTCCAAAAGCTACACTGGGTGGGTGTGTTTCGAATTCATCGAATATTACGAACAAGTGATGCTTTGACTGACATAGTCAACCACTGGAGCACAGATTTGACAATACAACTGAATATAGTTCTGTCTTTAACCACAGATGCTACTCATCAACACATCGCAAACAATCCATCCTGAAATTCTCCCCTTCAAAGATAACATAAGGTGAAGTCATGTAATGCATAATAGATCCATTGTCCACAATTACTGTAGGTATAAAAATAAGGATGCATTTTTTGGCCCCTTATTAATATAGACTTTTTGTTTTGATGCGTAGCATCTGTGCTTAAAGGTTTACTATAATATAGAGCTGTTATAAAACTCTTCGGAACACCCTGTAGAACAGCGGTTCCCAAACTGTGCATGTATTACTGGTAGCTATTGTAGGTGATACAAAAATACAATAAATTTTCGATTAATTTACAATATATCGAAAATAAATTTTTGAATAGCTAAATTTTAACAAAGTTTAACTCCCATCTGATAACAATTTTCTTCAAACATCTTTACAGTTACAGATTTTGTCTTATTCTCCAATTATAATTGCATAATCTCGACTTTGCATCATGATATACTTTTTTGGTGGTACATGCATTTGTCAAATTTGTTTGAGTGGTACAATACTTTAAAAGTTTGGGAACCCCTGCTGTAGAACAATTCACCAACCTCCCATCCGAATCGGCGCCACATGACATGCTTTTGGCAGGTCATATTAAAAATTTAGCCAAACTTCGACAAAAAGTCTCTTATGGTGTTTTAGACTTTATGAAAAATTTAGGACATTGAATACTTCTAGATGACAAACAAAATTCCAAAAATCAGACGTTTTATTGCAATTACCCAACAAATGATTCAAAGTGTGAAAATCATTGATGACCAGGTCTTGAACAAGTTAGGACATTGAATATTTTTCTACATGACAAAATACCAAAGAACAGACATATGATTGCTAGTCACCATACAAATTATCCAAAGTGTGAAAATCGTTGGTAAACAAGACTTGAAAAACCATTGGTAAACAAGAAAATTACCAAGTAAAAGCTGTCTAACAACACAGTCGTAATAGCAAAACTCATTTATATTCATGAGCAAGTGAAACCAGTTGAAGTTCCATTCAAGTTTCACTACTGGAAAGTTGTTAACGATTCTGCGAATGAACAGGTCGCAAACCCAACGAACTTGCAACTTTAAACACAACGCAACAAAATGAAGCAAAATTAGATTCAATACTAATAAAAGAAACAAAATGATTAACTAGAAGGAGGATGATGAGCTAATGAGTCTTTCAGTATGATGTAATTATAATGAACACATTAGGATGATAAGCAATGCCAGTTAGCGGGCAGTGACATCAACAATGTATATATATATTTTTTGTGAAGACAAAATGTTAATACTTAGGGGCCATTCAACCTTGCTCAAGATGAGCAGCTATTCTTGTCACGTGGAATGCTGTTGCTTTATTAACATTTCGACTCAATTGAATCATCAATTTTTTGTTGTTTTTAAGTTGATTGTGCAGCTCTTTCAAAGTGGAATGAACTGGAATGGTTTCCGAAAATAAAAATAAAACTCCAACAAAAAATGTAAAAGAAATCACTGCCAATGATATACTACAGGGTGTATTCGAAATCAAAAATTATTAACATTTAAGAAATAGTCGATCGTGTTCATACAAAATCAAACATTTCTTTATCATGTGACTTAATATGGTACTCTGTTATATACCGTACATAACCTATATGATGCATTTCATAACCACCTAAAAACGATATGTGTAACCATAACTTAGAATAACGTGTTTCCAAACTGTGTATAAACATTCACCAATTGGAATAAGGGTTCTTCGATTTATGTAAAGGAATCTATGCAAACTTCGCATAAATCGAAATTCATATACAGTAGTGGCAAACTTCAGCTTCCATCCTTGTCGTGCACCAGTGCACAAAACATAGTAGCGAAATTTTCTTTCACACGCTAATATGGATGGATTTTTCTCGTCAAGTATTAATAATTTTCTAAAAAAATCATCATAAATCGAAAATTTCATATACCGTAGTCTCATGGTACACACCCCAACTGCTCTTGTACCTTGGGACAATGATGGGGAGTAAGTTACTATTTTTTAATGCTGTCTTTAAATTGATCTACAAAAGAAATATACTCACAGTATTAATGTAGTTTGTGCTGTGGTATAAAAATTAAGCGTTAGTAACAAATATTACTAAAGTTAAAAATTGTAATGTCAAAATTGTCCCAAGCTTTCGCTACTCAAGATCATTCAAACATTGTTTTTTTGACAGGTAACGAACGTCAATGCCGATTTCCGACAAGAATACGGAACTTTTGTGTGCCAAGAGCCGGGACTGTACGTTTTCATGTTTAGTGCCCTTTCCAACGCTTTGGACGATTTCCGAATCGCCCTCAAACACAACTACGACACCATCGCATCGGCGTATGCGTCCAAGTTAGACTACACAATGAGCACACAACATTCCATCATCAAATTGGAACGAGGAGACATCGTGTACCTTCAGGTTACTAATCCGTTCTTCATAAAACAGATATGATTTCTTTCGGAATGTCAATAAATATTAACATTTACATCATAGGTCGAAGAAGGCAACATATTTGAGTCATCGGTGCAAAGTCGTTCTTACGCCTCATTCTCAGGTTACTTACTGTACAGTCAGGAGAACACCAACAGTCGACTTGGAGGCAATGGACAGGTGAGTGGTGCTATGAAATAGTCAGAAAAAAACCAATCAAAATGCATCTAATCTTTCTACATCATCTCTTCGGTCTTTTCCCTTTTGTTTTTCTCACGATATAACATTTATGAATCAGCTGGGAGATTTTCATCTCGCCACCAAAGAGGAAAGCGCCAACGTTTAGACAGGAGACAGAGCCACGAATATCAAAAGTAATTCCGTTTTCTTAAGTCTGGTGATCGGCTATCTCATCAGGTTTTTAAAATATCCAGAGTGCCGTTCAATTAAGTTTTGCTTTCAAACAAACAAAATACGCCAATTAAATGTTTGCATTATAAGAAAATTCATAACGTAACAAATCAGGAGACACCAAAACACTAGTTCTGAATTCTCAACACCTTCAATTGGCTCTCGGTTTACAAACGAGTTACGTTGTGTGCATTCCCTGAGCTTTTACGATTTTTGTATACGTTAGCAGCCATTTTTAAAGCGTTAAAACCATGTACGTACCAAAGATCAAATGATCTATAGTTCTATACAATATGTTTCAATTGAGGAGTTTGGTGGAATGACTAAGTAAAAAATGTAGTTTTGAGAAAAACGGCAAAAGCTTCTGGCACCTTCAAATTTAAGATTGACAAGAATTCCTGTCAACTGTATATTTATACTAGGAAAATGAACAGGTTTTGCAACTTTAGTTGACAAGTTAGTCTAATTTTAAAATGCAATTATGCCATTGTTCCAAATATCGTGTTAATTTATAAATGCATTTACGCCGTTTTTCCAAAGATCTTTCCCATTGTTTTGGAAGTGAAAGTTAGTGAGTGAAACAACCAGGAAGTAAAAAGACAAAAAGAAAGAAATCACAAAATTTCACATTTTCAATAGTCTCGTTCCCTATTCTTGTTCCAACAAGTTCGAAAGTGCAAATCATATGCAACCTGACATCTTTAGGTTATAGACTGGTCTAAAACTATTCAATATAATGCATTTTAAGAAATAACGACTTAAGTGGATTTAAACCGTTTTTCCACCCAACTTCTCAATTATGACGTTTGTATGTTGTTATGGTTATAATATAAGTAATCTACTCTATAAAAATTAAGACTGACACTGAAGCCTCAGCTGTATTAGCCAATCACTTGCAAGGCATGACATTGCCCAATCAGGTATCGGCAATCATTTCAACAGTCGGAAGTGGTACGTTTCTAAGTCAATGGCAACACAATGCAAACACACAAAAACAAACTTTGTAAATCGAACGTTAATAAACCGAGAGTTGGTGTACGTACTACTGTGTTTGGGAAAAAATTGTACAGGTGTAGAAATGCTCGCCCTCTTTGCTTGTTGAGATTGAAAATCCTTTTCTTCTTTTATCATCCCGGTGTCTGTAAAATAAAATAAAAAGTTGGGTGTTGGGGGAAAAAACTTTTGCCGTTGTTGAAGTATTTGTTTCGTACATCCCTCTGTGTGACGTCACTTTTCCCTCCCTTTCTAGGCGATCTGGAGCCCTCGCTATATTGCTGGTTTATCTGGTGCTGGTCCTTCTGTTCCCATTATGTCATATGCAAGACAATTGTGAGGTAAGAAATGCCACATCCACTGCTTTTGTTTGCATACCACCAGCTTCAAAAACAGAAAAGTACAGAACGTGTCAGTTATGTTTTAATATACTACCCGAAGAGACAGGAGAATTTCTTAAACAAAAACATTTAATATTTGTGGCCCAGAAACGCTGCTTTAGTATCTTAATCGTAAAAAAAAAAATAATGATGACACTGTGTAAGACAATGTTTTGTTGATCATTTTCCAGATACTTTGGGGCGAACCAGGCAATAATCAACCAGCAGCAGTCATTACGGTGGATCCTGAATCAGTCAGTGTAACTGGTGATATATGGAAACTTTTGGGAGTTTCTCAAACAGTCAAAAAGTAACATTTTCTCTCGCCGTTGGCTTTTTTCTATTCAAGACCTTAAATCATGACACTCACCAAATATCACCGTATGCAAATTTGAACGAAGACCCGAGAAACTTCGTAGCCTGGAAGCAGCAGCAACAGCAGCAGCAGCAGCAAAATGTCTAAGAGAAGACCTGCTGAAATGACAAAAAGATGACATTTTTTTAACACACAAATTGACCTGGACTTTTCCTATTGGCAGAAGCCACCGTCCCACTGACTAGTGCTGAAAAAGACAAACTATTTTTATTTTTACTCCAAGTTTTTAAAAAAAAACTGGGCTACTTGTATTTGGTGGCTGTGGTATGGTGGTGCTTGTTGCATAAAATGCAAATTTTTTTAGGCCTGAAAAGAGGTGCAATAAATTACACATATAAAATAATGTTACCTTTCTCTATCTTATGGAAGAATGTCTACTAGAAAATCGTAAATAGAATATAAGTCATTCTTAATAAGAATAGCCCAAGTCTTCACCTCCCTCTGTCTATCTTCATCTCTGAGAATGAATGCATCATGATCCGGATCGCGTATCAATGCAGCGGTGACACCTAGCGACATTTTAATAAAACAAAACCTTCAAAAATCCAAATCCTGTTTCAATTAAAACCGTGGCACGGGGCTACTTCTAGTTTTACAATATTTTCATCACAAAAGCGAAGGTCCTCATTTAATGCAAACAAATTTTTTTGAGGTTCATCGTTGTATACCCTATGGTAGTGTTTCATTAACCCCTTTTCTAGTATTCTTAAACCAAAATATTACGCAGAATACTTTTTCATAGTTAAATACAAAGCTCAAGATTTTTTCCCGCAACACACATAATTTTCAGACAGCAACAAACGCAATTGAGACATATCATGCAGTAATTTTAAAGCTACCACATTATTCAACTCAATGGATTCAAAAATTGAAGGCTTGCCCAGAATAACGTTGTACGAGCCAATTCATAATTTTGACTAAATAGCAAAAGAAATGTTCAGCAACATATTGATTGTGGCATATTAGGTGACCAATGTCCAAGTGATAAATGTATGTTATAGGTAAGTGTGAGTTTGTTGGGGGCACTAGCTAGGCCCAGGTATGAGGTTTCTTGGGGGCATAATAATATTGAATGTTTGGCGCTTGCAACGTTATTCTGGACAATATTTCAATCGGTTCCTCTGTGTAATTATGAAGAACGTATTCACCACATTAAAAGACTGAATCACACTAAGAATATACATTAAATAAGATATTTCCACAATGATTTCATAATTTTCGAGTGACATGACAATATTTTAATCGTGAACTTTGATTGACGTGTTTTGTATACGCTTTATATTAGCTTCACTTGTGAGTGAGTGAGCTGACAATTGAACGTATATCGATAATATATTGTATAGTCTAATATACCAAAAAATTGCATAGTGAGAACCGCATTAAGTCCAATGTAGCAAAACTCGCATAAATCGTATCGAAATTTGCAGAAATAAAAAATGGGTTTACTCAAAATTCGCATAAATCGAATATCGCATTAATCTAGATTCGCATGAATCGAAATTGGCATAAATTAAAATTTGCAGAAATCGCAACTTGCAGAAATCGAAAATGAAATAACTCAAAACTAGCATAAATTGAATATCGAATTTTTTAAGATCGCATAAATCATAATTCGCATGAAGTGAACTTTCTTAAAAAGCATTTTTAATATAGTTGTTTGAATTTTCTCTACCATTTTATCTACGTTAGAATTAGTTGTCATCGATTCTTAACTGGCATTAATAAGTCATACTTGAGTAGCGGACTGGGTCTTTAAACCGGCCCAGGCATTCTATTCACCTATCAGGGGGGACCCTTGCAGTGGTATCACTAGGGGGTACGAACAGCAAATGGTGACACCATCAAATTGGGTGACGACACCAAAACGACTTCGTTTGTGCAATGTTTCAGCAGAAATTTATTATGTGCATATTCGCCAGTTGGTGGTGGCACGATTAATTCTATTATTTCAAAGTATAAAAGTAATCTTGGTGGTGGTAATGCGCTGACAGGCTTGAAATCCTTCAAAAGCTTTAGCAAAGCGCTGTGCAATGTTATGTTGGAAAGCCTGACAAAGTTGTAGCAATGCGCCGTGTTATGCTGAAAAGCCTTCAAAAGCTGTAGCAGTGCGCTGTACTCGGCAGGACAGCTTTACAAAGCAGTAGCTAATCACTAAAGCCTTTGTTTTAGAAACTAACTTTATGGTAAATCAGTGATTAAATCACGTGATACAATTAGGTGAACTCTATATTCCTAACTATTCTAGTAGAAAAGTTACATGTTGAACCTTCTAATTATTTAATGCACATTAGTGTGTGGTGCTTTGAATAACGTTTTTGACACCATGGAGGGGTGGAGATGAGATAACCGACATCACTGGGCGACACCACTGACTGATGTACCACTGTATCGTAGTTCTCCAATAAAAGCCGTGGTACATTTTCATCACCCAGTCTTTCTGCTAGCCAAGAGCAGGCAAAGTAATTATTTGTTCTTGATCTTTTCAAACCTAGTTCGAGTTTCTAGAGAAATGTGCTGCTATGGTTTATCATCAACACTGAAAGAAAGGTAACATGCGACATTGGAAATTTTTGAAAAAGTAATTACACATCAAAGCAGCAACAGACATGTTGACTAGAACGTTTTCTTGCCCCACAGTCAACATCACAAAGAAAATCTTATAAAAGCTTCATGAGGAGTGCTTCCATACACTTATTATAGGGTACATCATTTCACCTCTTTGGATCCTCTAACGACATTCCGAAATAATGAACAAAGTTAATTGCATTTTTCATTTAAACAAACCTTATAAAAACGTGAGGTGCTTCAGCTTAAGTATTAAAAAACTTAAAGTTTTTACTGTTTAAAGAAGAATTCTAGCATCTTCCACTGTGTGGCAGTATCACCTCACCATGTGTGAAAATGCCAAAACTCATACCAAAATTGATACTCTAACTGGAACGAATATTGCGAAGCAATACGAGTTAAATGAATAAATAACTTTCCCCATCACATTTTGACGGGCTATTTACTAGCATTGTATAACGTTATCCAAAACCCGAATTCGATTAACACGTCAATCTTGTTAGTCCAAAACGAATTAACCACAATCACAAAAATTAATGCAGCCAAAGACCACCAAACACTATGGTTGCAGGTTCTAGAATTGATTTAAAATCAATGTTAAATTCTGACTAGTCACACCTGGGTTTTCAGTAAATTCGGGTTCTGGCTATAACATATACAACTATTTAGATTAGTAAAAGTAAGTTTAGGTAATTTTGCATTTTCTATAAAAAAAAAAGTTTTAAGTCTAAAGCCCGACTTAAAATCTTCCCCAACTACTGTAGGTTAGGTTACTAATTGCCTACTGTACTTTAATACCACATATTATCAAGACACTACTGCATCGACACAATAAAGACGACAACTATCGATAGTTTTAGAATTTTTTCTTTTCACAAGTAAAATGTACAGCAAAAGAAAGAAGTATTGAAAGGTCACTTATTATAACCATATGTTATGGTAATGATGTGAGAGAGAGAATAGAGATAGTAGAGGACAAACAAAAGAAAAATCGAACACACTGTTTGGTGAACTTGTCAATTTGTAAACCAGTTACTGTCACTTATATCATTATTGTTATACTCTTTTTTTTTAAAAAACAAAACAAAAATTATGATGTGAACAAATACATCTAATAACACCCTTTCAAAAACATCCTCTAGGCACTAAAAGATTGTTCTTCAGATGTACATATATATAAATACATTGATGTAATGTATTTTTTTTCTCTATAAAAACATATCAATTTTCAACAGAATTTGTATACATGATCAAGTTTCAAGCTAGTTATTATTTTAAGAGAAATGGTCAATTATAGTGAAATCAAACACTTTTTTTTCACTTAAAATGGTGTGCAAATATATATACATATATATTGCATGTGAGATGATGTTCATCATATGAACAAATGGATGGCATATATTGCTCTAGAGGAGAGATAATACATTGTCCTACTACGTGTGCATTGTGGGTTTTTCAGTCGTAATTCATTCAGCTTTGCGGATAGTATTTTTCATTCAACGTCAAAAATCATTTGGTAGCAGACCGTGGTTATTTTTAAAGATTATTTGGTTTTTTTTTTAGAATAAGCTATTATTTGATAGCATATAACATGGTTTTCAGAATAATTTGTTGCAAGCTAAATTTTATTTTAAAATTTCATAATATTAATTTAAAAAAATAAAATAAAATGAGCGTCCTTTCAACGATGACGAATCGATTTAGAGCATGCTATCTCCAAGCCAAAAAGATAAGCATACGACATTGTAAATAAAACGATCATCTAATCCATTTCCTAACTGGCTGTGCCGATTGGTTTACGCTAACGTTAAACGATTTAAAAAAACAAAACGAAAATTTTAAAAAACAAGTTAGTTATTTTGTGTGCATTATCGGCCATTTGGTAATTACTAAAAAATGTGAAAATACTGTTTAGTATAAAAAACAGGTATCATCTAATAATGAGGTGTTTTAAGGCAATTAGTTTTCTCCATAGTTAGCGGAGATGATGCATTGCACAAGTTATTATTATTTTCCTTTCTTTCCTTAAGAAGCTACGTAAATCTACTTGAAGAAAAGAATTAAAGCACATCACGCAGCGATTACAGCCAATGTGAAAGACGAGCAGCTAGAAGTTACATCGCGCTGCACCGTTTTTCAGATTATATAATACGAAAATGTTAAAAAGCAAACGTGCGAGGGGAAAAACAAATAAAAATCACCAAAAGCACCATTTATGATGATTTAAAAGTAAAAAATAAGTTATTCCACTTAAATTAACATCGTCTACCAGCTAGAGTTATGTACAAATCAAACGATAAGCAAAATACGTATTTTACATGTTAAATCGTTCATTTAAGTTTGGGTTAAAGGTTTGCCTGGTTTAACGACAAGAGCATTTAACTACTAGTACACTGTGACCTAAGAATTGGGAACTTTTTTTTTGTTGCCTGTTAGCGAGTTACGTATGTTAGTACATCTTAGCTTTTTTTGCTGTAAATTTTCTTTCACTAAGGTAATATTATATATAAAAAAAATTGTTGATGGTTTTATCTTATCGCATTTTGTGACATCTGAGGATGACAAAAAAAAAATAAAAAATTCTAAATCAAAAAGAATACTGCAGAATTCTTTTGTAAGTTTGGCCTTTTACATTAGTCCCCAACCTCGACTCGTTCAGTCAGTGTCACAATGCACATGCATTAAGTCGAAGACGTCGTTGAGCTCTTTCGTGTTAAATCGTGAAGTACTTTCCCACTAACGTCGACTACGGCTTCGATGGTGATCTTGCAAAAGAAGCAATCGGATTTGTTCATCAGATGATGAGCTATACAGGCCCTGTAATGAATAATAGGAAAAAAGTTTGCTCAAACACATTTCTATTAATTTAACTACTACTCTTTTTTGCTAATGTGAATATATACCTGCATGATTGATGTCCACATGGATTGAATATTGCTGTGCTCTGATGAGCGTAACATATGGTACAAAGTTCTTCTTCGGGCGTTAGCTGCAAAGTTGGTGAACAAACATGGAATCGGAGTTTTCTAAAATGCTTCGACTCACATAAAAAAAAATTATTTTAAATTTATTCACCTGAGTCACAGCTTGCATCTGCAATTGTTCTTCTGCTAAATGTTGAAGCATCATTTCCACTTCGTGCAACTCCGTCGTACTCACTTCAGCATCTAGTACAACATTATGCCAATTCTACTACTCTGATAATAATCAGTTTCATCACATGTATTGAAAATACATGAATGAAATGAAACAGCCCTAGTAGGTTACAAAACAAAATCCGAGATGCACGTATTCTAAACAACATTACAACGATCTGTGCAATACTCACAGTTCTGAAGACTGAAATGACGCTTCCCACCGTTTCTCACTATTCTTTCAGGCAGACCGAGTAAGAACTCGATCGACGACAACTGAAAACTTGGTTCAGCTAAAAGTGCATTCGTCGCGCAAGCTCGACTAAAAATTAAATTTTAAACAAAATCGAATCACAACTCTTCGTTCAGTGTATACAAATTTAAAATGGCATGATTTACGAGTCGTTGAACTATCTAAACAACCAAGTCGTCAATGACAAAAAATACGTACCTTCGAGCCGATCCCTTATAAATGAGCTGGATAAGAATTCCGGTCACAGCAGCAATGATTGGATAATGATCAACTGTCTCTAGACCTACATAAACGTTAACATCACCATTTTATTTGCTATTTGCTCCAAAACATTGCAAATGGCTTGTTTTGATGAAAACGTGCTATACACACAAGTCTCGGTTTACGAACGACTTAACTTACGTCACCAAACATCGAATGGTTTCTCACCTGAAATTTCAAGAGCCACAACATGGTCAAAGCAACCTGAACGAGACGTCACTCGATTCAGCACCTGACATAACAGTTGGCACAGACGACTCAACAGCAGTTCAGACGATGAGTTGGACGTATCCGTGAACAAATGAGGACAAACATGAACAATCATTTCCAGAACACGCAACAGTGCAAGAGCCAGGTCATAGCAAGTGGCGCAAATTTTCAACTGCCGTGAATCAATAAATACACGTTCTGGACGGTTTGATGCATTCTGTATCTTTAACGATAGACGTCAAGGTAACCATTAAGAATGTCGACAAAGTGACCAATAAGCACATTTTTTTAAACGTCGTCATACCTCTTGAAGCATCCCGATAAATTCTGAAAAGGTCCAATTCAGTTGATTAAGAACACTGTTCAAAAAGGACATTGCAAGATCAGGCTCTTCAATCAACAACTCGGCCACGTGCTTTTGGAACAGTACCGATGGACATGGTTCTGGAAAAATTAACGCTTTCGTTAGTGACGATGACTATTTTACTGCAAAATTTAACACCACAAACATGCACAAAAAAAACTATGAAAGTATAAATAATCCTCACTTAACACACGAGTTTTAATAAAAGTCATAACTTCCTACATAGGGTGCAAATTAAGTGAACAAGAAACGTGTGTTATGGAAAATGTACAAAATCCAGGCATTCCATTCCTAGCCTCCTCTTTTGCCGAAATGTGAAATAAGCGTTGCAATAGTTAAACAAGAATTTAGGTTGACAGTTAAAATTTAGGCCTAATTTTGAACAAAAAGGTATTTATTTAAGAGAAAATGTTGTAGACTAACCCAAACAATTTAAGATCTTATTTCCAAAACGTCTTATCTCCAATTTTGATCAAGCTCTGAAAACTAACTGTGTATCGCTGATTTCAAAAACGTCATTTTCAAGACTTATTATACTAAAAAGTACTCTCAAAAACCACGTTTATATGCGTCTATGGTCAACTGAATAAAAAATATAATTAAAAACTGTTTCCTAAAAAGTTGTATTTCATGGACTTGAGACATTTTGGAAATAAACTCTTCAGAGATCATTTGATGAGACAAAGTTTAAAATAAACTTACGTTTTTTGTAGACATTTGCCACTTTTTGAAAAACTTTATTATAGATAAATTGAAAAAACTGAACAAGTTTCAAAGCATCTAGGCCTCATCATCAGCAGTGTGAAAATGATGCTTCAAAACTTGTTCTAGTTTTTAATTTATCTATAATGAAAACTTTTAAAAATTGCAAATGTCTACAAAAAAATGTAAGTTTATTTTAAACTTCGTCTCATCAAATGATTTATACTTCAACTAGATTTCCCCTGGCGTAACATACACCACCTACGGCGACGTGTGTTAGCCCTGTAAGCATACGCCGCTTACCGGCGGCAAATGCTTCCCGTGGATATCATTGTTTACCCTGGTTGCTATAGTCAACCTGCGTGGATTTAGAACGTGGTGCATACCTAAGAAAAATATATATATAATTTTCCAAGATTTTTTAAAAAACACAACCACATGTTTTACAGAAGAAAACCACCATCTTTCACGTACACAAGATCTTATGTCACACTTTGCCGAAAGAGACCAAACATTCTATAGAGCGCCTGGATTCTATACATTGCCTGTGACATATCACATATGCATTTGAATTTACTACAGTACACTACCGAGCTTGAATAAAATTAACCCAATTTGAATCTGATTAATTCTCACTCTTGGTTGGAAGGCAAAGTTATTGTTTAGTGAAAGAAATTTTTTTGCAAAGCATTAAACTATGTTAAATGAGAATTACCAGTATTTTGGAAATAAAAATGTGTTAGTAAAATCAAAATACATGAAAAAAAATAACTTAGCAAATATAATACTATATCAATGGACACGGTTAAAAAATCAGCCTATGAATGTTAGCTTATGAAAATCTGGCACATGTAGTAATGTTTTCAAACACGTGCAACATGATCAGTCTGTTAGATCCGAAATTAGGAACTCACCTCCTGCAATAAGAGAAAATTTAAAGAAGAAAACACTATTTAATATAAATATAATACATATACGAGTTAATATAAATATTATGTACAATTGTAGTAAAGTTTCAACTTACTGTGATATTGACTAGAGAGATTGGTTTCATTTTGTGGTTTGGGACCAAGTCGTTTCACCAAGTGAGGAGGTTGGGTGTAACGGAAACCAAATCCACAACCCTTTGGAATCACATTTATTCACATTATTGTATATAAAAATTATTTAACATCACAGATAAACAATCATAAGGATTCATCACCTTCCAAAGGCGAACAAGAATCCAGTTAGGCTGCGCCCATGCTCTATTCTCGTAAGATTGTAGTAACGCTCGAACCATCGTTAGACGACTGAATAATACAAAACGTATTATTTTCGGTGAAGGAACCACAAAGGCAAATCATCATCATCAGCATTTATGCAATGGATGAAAATGACCAAACAATCAAAAGATGAAGTTGAATCGCTTTTGGAATGAGCGAGTACCTTTCTTTAGGCATGGCTTCCAAAGCTTGGAGAGTAGCTGGCTGGCACACAAAGCTCGCAACTGCTTGTATCAACGCATCTTTGATGTCTAAAATTGAACACAATTTTATTCATTTTCAAAGTCTGGTGCCCAAATAAAAGGCTTGCACAATTTTTGGTGGTGGCAAGTCGAGCAATTTGTGAACCACTGTCAGTGCCGGCCCTAGGGTGGTGCGAGCAGTGCGACGGAAGCGAGCACCAGTTTCGAGGCGGCAAAATGACCAGTGGAACAAATTTTTTGAAAATCGAAATTCAAATTGTGTCCATTTTTAAGAGAGGTTTGGTAACATAAATGTCAACTTTTAAAACGGTTTTAATTAGCCAAGTTAATTAGAAAAACTTCCACACCAATTGCCCAACCAATGAAAACTGGTTCGAAAGTAGCTTGTGCACAGATTGCTTGACTTGCTACACCTGAAATTTTGTGTAGCAAAATGTAGCAAACCGACCAACACGGTTCAATTAAAGATCAGAGCCTTGGTTCCTAACCCCAGGGCGATAAACTAATCGAAATATCATGCAACCCCTAATGGACAAACCCTACGTGAAATCATCGTCTTCTGAAATTGAAATTTTTTGACTTAGTTTGGTTCATACCGAAGTCAAAAAATTTCAATTGTGCCAAGCAAATTCTATTGTGCTTCGAAAATCGGTCAAAACAAAAGCATCTACCCACAAATCAAAAATACCTGTATTTATGACGCGTTTGTCTGCAAAATGACTAGAGAGGAACAGACCCACATCCATCAATGCATCCTGATAACCTACAAAATCAAAAAGATTGAAATTTGATTTCCACCGAACATAGACACAAGTTCAATCAACTAGTAACCCTAGCATCTCCGCTGGTCGATAATTACCAGGAAGGGTTTCGCTAGGGACGATCGGATTGAAATAGGTCCGAAGAGCATTGCAACTGTTGATGCAAGCCTCGACGTAATAGTCTGGAACGAAACTCAATAACGAGCCTTCTAGCGACGCTCGATTCAGCGTTCGAAGTAATACTTGAAGCAACCAGTAAACGTCCTCTTGCTTCTCCTTAGTAGTCATAACGTCACAATTAGTTCGAAACATTGCAAAATGAAGCGATCAAATTACGCAACACCCCAAGTTACCTTGGAGTAGATGACAGCTTGAACCCAGGCATAGTGCCGTGCCTGTTCGGCCAATTTCTCGAGAAACACCGCCTTGGCCTGCAACAGCGCCGCCTTCACCTCCGGTCCAAAATCCTTCCAAACAGAATCCTAAATTATTTGTTTTGTTTTTGTAGCGCCGCCGGCATTCTACAGAGATCGGCAAATCGACAACCCACCTCGGCGTTGCAGTGCATGATCTTCGCCTCGGTGTCCTCCAACGCCTGGACGTATTCCTGCATGCTCTCCCTCAACGAACACATTTTTGCAAGCTGCTTGTGAGCGGCGATGTGATAAAGCAAAACCACGCCGTCCAGTATTTCGACCAACTGAGTGAACGTGGGATGCTCGGAAGCGTGACAACCCGGCAACGCGAGGGTGGTCGACAACACCAGATCCGAGTGAGCTGAATTGGGAAGAGAGAACTTCCGCTCATTTGTGACACGAAAAAGGTGAGACGTTGAAGGGAGGTTCTCTTCTTGATGAAAATGATGGAGGCCTAGGTGCGTTTCGAGTTACACAAAAAAAAAGCGCTTGCGAATCAATTGTCAACACACAAAAAATCACCCCTCCCCCCACCAAAAAAAATATTATACTATTCATAATTTGAATAGGACGGCAAATAAGGTTCACCCTATTATTCAAGGGGTGAATCATAGCACGCCCCCCAAATAACTTTGAACCCTCTTTTTCTTTTGCAACATTTCATCGACAAATAATCATATTTTTTGTTCGACAAGGTAACATTAAGATTCAGTTTTTTTGGGTGAGCAATTCAAATTCGTTATCAATTAACATCGTCAAAGATGAATTTCCATTTTTTTCTCACCTGCACGTGGAGATGCAGGAGCTGAAGATGACGAGGTAGTTGGATCTCTAGCTGTGAGATGTGTTGGAACACTTGTTTTGACTCCAAGTGCTTGAGACACATCCTCTATGAAAATTACAACATAACACAATTGAACACGCACGTTAACTCGAAACCAGCATAAAACTATCGTCCAACCGTTATTAAACAATGACGCCGTCGAACCTCGTTAAACCGCCACCCTGGACAAAAGTGGCGATTTAAAGGAGCTTTATGCTCACGTTTGAGTGAATTTTCTTGCTAAAAATGTCAATATACCGTATTAAATATTATTATTATTTTTATTTTTTCAATTTAATCGTCCCATCTCCCAATTTTTGAGCATCCTCAAAATGTCAACATCATCGGTTGACCTAGTTGAACGGTTCCCCAAAACTGTAGATCTGCCACTGATGTCAAGTAGGGGAGAAAAATTCATTACGCACACTTTTGTGGTGAAAAGTGGGAGTGGCGATTTATAAGGGGAGCGGTTTAACAAGGTCCGACTGTATGTCTCTACCTTTGAGTGCTTTTGTTAAATGTGATAACAACCCTCCGATCCTCTGAATCTCAAAAAAGTTGACAGAATCGTCATAAAAAACTCTCGTTGGAATGTATGCATCTAAAAAGAATGAAGAATAACCAGATTAAATGACGTGGACGTCAACAGGTGATTTTAGACATATCGTGTTAAAAAAAACGAACACCAAAAAAAAACACGTACTGGCACTAGAAGTTATAAATGCTGGCGCATCTCTGGACAACGCATACTGATCCCAATAAAATCGAAGTGCCTGGATTAAACGGTGGAAAAAACATAGAGTAACAGGCAAAGGGCATAGATGAACTGGGTGTAACTGCAAATAAACAAAACGTCATTAAATAACAAACCAATGCACAGTAACTACATACTGTAGATAACAGACTATATCAATTTTAATTTACAAGACCCACTGTTACACGGATACTACTCTGGAGGGGTTGAAATTCGATAGCGAACAAAATGTAACAAAAGATAACTGTACAAGTTTATTGGTCATAGTGTCAACAAACGTTGACCAGCTTAACAAATTGTATATAAAACAAAAACTTATTATAATTATTAACTAATAGATTATCAAATTGATAATCTCACATTCCTAATAAAAATGTCAACCCTCCCCAACAAAATGGTCGAAACTTACCCTGCTGCCAGTCATGTTTTCTTTCAAGAACTCTCTAAACTTTCCCAGAAAGATTTGTCTCGTCGTCGGACCCTGAAAAAAAATAAACAAACAAATTTAGTAGAATACAGTGCCCAAGCGAAACCTGTCTCAAACGGAAACTCGTCTTTTGACAGGAATGACCGCGAGTCCCGTCAATTTGTTGAACACAACCCTATCACCCAAATTATTTATTTGTGCTTACGGTGCGACACCATGCTACTTATGAGACACGACAATTGGACGAACGTCTTACCGTAGGATTTTCTTTATTTTCTAGCAGCACCTTCAATAGTTCAACTTGAATAGATTCCAGCGCTAGAAAGAGAAGCAGTCAATGAAAATAAAATTAAAGAAATATTGTAAAACTATTGTTAAAAATATTGTAAATTATAATTCAAGTTGAATTCACACAAGTTGAACCTCCAAGTGTAAAGTTACATAGGTGGTTAACTGGCATTAAGTCCACTGTATTTTTGCAAATATAAAATGCACCGACGACAAGACGCGGGTTACTCAAGCAATAACAAGAATCACGATAACTTCAACTCAACCAACTGGTTGGTGTTTTATCAAAGTTTTGCACAAAGTGAATTCCACTGTAATCAACGTTCGGAGAGAAAATAAATGAGAAACTAACACTGCAAGGATTTCTTCATCCGTAAAATTGCATTTTCGTAAGCTAATCTCTGCTTCTCTGTAGGCAAATCAGGATCAAGTGGTACCTAAAAAAATAATATCACCAACACCACATAAAATTGTCAACAATTCATGATCTGAGAAAACCGCACAAAATGACAGGCCGTCGTACGGTATACTCACATCTTTCATTTGCCACCATACTTCAGGTACTGATTCTTCGAGACTATCGTTATCGAGAGGTTTAATGTGCAAGAAGATAGGGAACTTTATTTTGTCAAATGTATGATGTGTTAAGAAAAACATAATTAAATCTACACAGTATGTTCAACAAAAGTCATGTCATACTTTAACCACAGATGCAACACATCAACACAAATGCATATGTAATATTATGTGCACAATATACACAATACACACCCTGTATTTGTATATCTTGAAAATAAATTCGCACGCAGTGCATGTGTGTATTACAGATAAAAAAACAGTTTTAAATCACTCACTAGCCAAGTTGACACAAAAAAGGATATAAAACATTCCGAAGCAACAATAAACGGGTTTTTCGATGACGCAAAACAGCCAGCGTGAGTGCTAAATACTTATGCTGCAAATGTCATTACAAAATCGTTACCAAACATTAACGCTCTTAATTTTCAACAAAAGTCAATCACTGGACAATGTACAAAAAAATAATATTAATTACCTGCGATAAAAAATCGGACGAAATTGGGGAAAAACGATACGCTGTTAATAAACCAATAATTAGGTTTTCCAAGCACTGCTTAATTTCAAATTCCTGTCCAACGAAACAAAATTTGCAATTATTTTTATTACTATACAGAGTGTTCCCTGAAAGATCTAGTCAAATTTTAATCAAATCCAAAGCAAAAGTTCATATAAACATTGGTCGAGAAATGCATACTCATTAGCAATAATAAGACCTATGCTTCTGGACCCATGTTTATATAGGTCGTTTGCTTTATTTTCATCAGTGGTAAAAATTGATTAGATGTTTCAGGAAACACCCTGTAAACATTTTACGTTCCGATTCAATATTAAAATAGTTTGTTAACATATTTCTTTCATAACTTTGAATTTCACCTCAAGCAATGCCCACATCAGATCCAACAATTTCTGAATGTTCGGACGAGGCGCTAAGCATATCCCTATATCGCTCCCAGGTATGTATCTGTTCAGGTCGACCAAAAAGGACAGTAAGCAGCCTTCCGTCACGTACATCGTCATCTATACATAACACAAATCAATGCTTTGAATTACAATAAACCCCCCCCCCCCAAAAAAAGGTTCACGAAACACTTCAAGGGGGGAATTCGACAGCAAGCGTTACGTACCAGTAACGGGCCTAACCGATGAATGATGTGACCAGCTATTACCATCAAAAAAGCATTCTGGGTGTGTAATGAAGGGGACACCACTGGTGCAACTTGCCTAGCCGCTGAACGCTTTGAAACCTGCAAATCATAAAGTTTCACCAAATTCAAAAGCAGTTTGTGAAATAAAAATGATAATAATACTGGGTGTCGCCTATTTTATCACCACGTTTGGGTTTTTATCATTCAAGTTTATAATTTTCTTTCACGTTATAAGAAACAACTAAAAATTTGTCACCCACTTTATATCGATTTTTATGCATTTTTACAAAATGACAAGGCAAAATTTCAACCTTCATTTTCAACTTCACGCATTTTTAGTTCCTGTGAATTTAATTTCCACAATAAATTTTTAATTCATTTTCGAGTTCTGCATGTTTCAATCTATTCGAATTTCAATTTATGCGAATTCAGATTAAAGTGATGTTCGAGTAACAAAATATTCAATTTTTGCATGTGTCAAAAAAAATTCCTTTTTCGATTCGATTTATGCGATTTTTGTTACATTGGACTTGTGTTGTATTCGATTTATGCAATTATCGCTGTCTGCAATTTTTGATCCGTAGGACTATACAGTATATTATCATAAACATTTGTAGATGTCAGTATACCTTCAATTCACTCACAAACTCACAGGTGAAGCTAATAGATGGCGTATATAATAAAGGCTGAACCAAATTTTGCTGATGCTTTGATTTTGTTGTAAATAAACATGAAAATTAATTCATTGAAAAATGGGTAATAAATTGAGTTTGCTTTTTAATAATGTCCAAAATTAAACATCAAAAAAAAGTTATATAACGAAAAACAAACGAAATGATGGTTTATGTGACACCCGAATATTACTAAGAAAACCAGAATGGTAAAAAGACGAAGAATTCGTACCTTTTCCTCTTCTAACATGAGTGGAAGAAGGTTACTTAGCCATCCAATCAACTTGTTGGCTCGTGCAAGATCGTGGTGAGGGGGATCTTGCAATGGACGAAATCCACGAACGGGATACTTCATCGGAGTAGCTCCAAAGTTGGCAACGAGATTCTCGCTGAATGCTAAACTGATCGACGGAAAATACGCCATTCCTGGTCCGATGCGTACGTTGTTGAAAGCTTCGCCCAAATCACGTCCGTTTCTTGCGAATGAACATAATTCCAAATTATAATGAATACATTATTTAAGAATAGTTACAACTTAACAAATGAAAGATCAAGGCTCACCTGTAAAATCTAACACTACCGACGTCTAAATCTATGGTACAACCAATGATATCTCCAGTTAACCAATTCTAATAACAAAATGCAGCAATTAAAATCAGATCCAATTCAATCAAATTATTCGAGTGATTATACAGGGTGTTCATGAAATGGTCTCGTTCTTAACCTTTTCTGTACAACAAACCCCCCTTTGAATATCTTTTGTTGTTGTCGCGCACCCCCAAAATTTATTTTGTTGGGGTCCGCGGACCACAGGTTAAGAATCGATGGTTTAGTTTTAACTTTTTTGAAGTCAACAAATTTCAACTTCAAACGCTACAAAACACAAAACCATATAAACATGGCTGCAGAAGTTTTTCCCTTCCGAGATAACACAGGGTGAAGTGATGCATTTACCTATGGTCTATGATGAATGCATAGGCCTATGGTCTCATAAGCACTATTGTAGTTATGTAGTTATGAATCTTCATTTCGAAACCCATGGACGGTTTGCTTAAAATTTGAATTGACTAGACCTTTCAGAACACCCTGTACGGTCTGGTCCTACTCTTACTTCTCCATATTTGAAGGTTGCCATATTCCATTTTCTAACACGGTTGCCATCGTAGGCGTACGAATCGGGCGTATCTCCAACACCCTTTTCTTGGGAAAACTGGCAGTGTATGGTGGCCCATCCCAATTGCATAACTCCTTTCGATCCGAGCATAAGTTCGAACTGCCATTTCCCTTTAAAAATACCAAATACATTTCGTTTCTTCTTGCTACCGAGCAAATAATACAATAAGATTATGCTGCTCGAGACGTATTCAAAATTCACCTTTGAAAACACAAACGTTGGCACGAATAGAGCTGAAATTGCTCTGACTTGAAACCTAATGAACGACGTAGATTGAGATTAATGACGCGTATTGCTAAAAATACGTTATCACTTTTTCAAGATGCATACGATAGTTGATACGTAGCTCACCCCTAGTTTGTCTCGGTCTATAACAAATGATCCCGCATTCGTTGCAACATCAAAAATAACTTTCTTTGGTCCGATTCGCCCTGTTGCATCTACAAACAAAATTACAAAAGTTGTCGTTCAGTCTGCACATATTAAACTAGTACACGTTCAAATACAGTGGAATCCTGTTATTATTATTATCACTTTGAGACTAGTGATTTTTGATAACAATAGTCGGCTGATAAACATAACATCGTCTAGTAAAGTATGACACAAACAACTCGAATAGTAATTATTTTATAATGTGCTTTCTATACCGTTTTGAAACTGAAGGCATTCTACTAACTAAAACAAAAAATGGCGTATACTCAGATCCAGAACTTCACAAAAGGGTCATTCCACATAAAAAAGAAACATTACTACTACAAGTAGCCATGCATGGTTTTAATTGAAACAGGATTTGGACTTTTGAAGGTTTTGTTTTATTAAAATGTCGCTAGGTGTCACCGCTGCATTGACACCCGTTCAGGACCATGATGCTTTCTCAGAGATGAAGATAGATAGAGGAAGGTGAAGACTTGGGCTATTCTTATTAAGATAGAGGAAATTTAACTCGAAAGTCGGAAAACCTGTAAGTTGACCATTTCCTGAAACGGATCGTGTTTGAATTTCGAGGCTCCACTGTATATTTATCAGTATCAAAGCAATGTTTATTTTGAACAATTGTAAAATTTTAAAATTATAAAATTTATGTTGAAATCACCATTGTTTTATAATTAAAAGCAAGCTTTTTGGTCGCTAAATTGTTCATCGTATACAACTTTTTTTTAATTGTTCAATATGCTAAAACTCAGATGTTGTTCGAGTGTTTATATCAAGAAGTATGAAATTGCTTTTTGAGTTTTCATTACTCAAACACTTCTAATTCAGATTAGTAACGTAAGTGACCATTTATGACAACGTAAGTGACCTGTATTTTATTTTTTTTTTTTAACATGAAGTAATTTAAATCCTAAACAAATTTTTGAGCACCAAGACCTTTATCGTGAAATTTTATTTCTCAAATCATTGAAAACAGAACAGGAATAAAATGGCAAGTTTTAACATGCGAAAAGCACGTTTAGAAGTTAAATTCTCCAAAACATAGCAAATTCAGTTCACCTCCCTAAAGTACTGTCACGTTTTATTTAACGTAAGTTAACGATTATATTTTATTTTTTATTCATCATTTAAATTGAATAAATTTATCAAACCTCATTGAAGAAGTTAACTTTGCGACATTATAAATTGGGCTAAAACTAGTAATTACTGTGAAATCACAATTAAGAGTTTTCTGAATGTAACGTAAGTGACCGTAGAATCGCCCAAAACGGCAAAGAACAAATTGATAACTGTATACTTACTAGAATCGTGAGGAACTGAGTGACTAAGATCTTCTAATTCTTTGTCGATATAAAATTCTAAATTATGTAGTCCTATTGGCTTCCTGCAACAAACAAAAAATAAATAAATTAAATAAACAAACTAACATTACAAGAATTACTATTAAACAAAAATAAGTTATTGACTATTAGCATTAGATGAACAGTCATTTAAATGACAGGATGTTTCAAAGTCCATAGCAACAATGCAAAAAAATAAAAATCTGAATGATCAATAACTTCAAATAAACAATCTAAATTTCACATAGTTCAAAACCTGTGAACATTCTAATGAAACAAAAGTATATGAATAAAATGAAAAATCTTAAAATTATGAAATGGCCAATGATTCATCAAAACCCTTTTTTGTGCTATCAGAGCCATATCGAATAATTTAGGCAAAGTGCCATCGAAAATGACACAAAGTGCAAATGCCAATTCGATTGCAGTTTGAAAGCCAACTAATTAAGCAAATCAATGTCAACATTATTCATAATCCTAGCTTCTGTCTTTTTTATCACCACATCAACGACAAACGTTTTAATTTGTCAGATGTTTTCATTTCCAGTAGTTCAAAACAATAGAAGACAAAAATTCGATTTTTGCAAGACACGACGACATCACCAATAATTAGGCTAAAATTCCTCAAACCGTTTATTATTAATTCTATAACCACACAGTAAAACATTATACAGGGTATTCCTAGAAAGGTCTAGTCAATTTTTAACCACAGATGCTACACGTCAAAACAAAGCAAAACAAAAAATTCATATAAACATTAGTCCAGAACTCGTTTGCGTATCAACATTGATTATCAGACCACAAGCAGACCCCATTTATGTGATTCCGGTCGACTACTAACGCCTAGCTCTATCGACTCCTCACACCTAGCTCTTTGTTTTTCTCGCAATGCAATGCACGGCTGTCGGGAGGCAAGTGCGCAGCGCCAATGCGCCTCAGGCTCATGCAACGCTGACTGGGGCGCCGCAAAGCTTTCTGCGAGCGCTACAGAAACTGACTATTATATAAAGAGATGAGCAATTAAACACGTCAAATGATTTCTTGTTCTCTTTTTACACCTACATTTATAGCGATGTTTTGAACGTTTAGAGAACATGTTGAGTGAATCAAATGGATTTAGACTAAAGTGAACTTTCTTATAGTCTATCACTATGTACGTATCTATTCATTAGTGATAAATAGATGGGCTTAGTAGTTAAGCTACTAGAATTACTTTTACAGTAATTACTGGGTAGTTATAACTACTTTATGTTAAGTAGTACCCAGTTCAATTACTTTACATAGTAGTTAACTACGTAGTTTAACTACTACCAATACATGTAATGCTAATAAATGACTACTGTAAATTTTCAGAAATTTGCAGTGCCGCTGTAAAGTGACTTTTTAGTATAGCAGGTTAAATACTTACACCAAAAAGGTAAAAGATTTCAGGCAAATTGTTTGAAAAGATGGTTATTTTGCATGCATTCCTCCAAAGCTATGTAAAGCTAAACTGTCAAAGTTGAACCAAATAATAAAATAACTATCACAAACATTTAAAAATAATGTTAACTTTTTATATTAGCCAGTTGCCACAGTGGGGAAGTAGTTGAGAAAAGTAGTTACAATTGCTCAATTACTTTAAATAGTTGGAAAAGTAAATGTAATTACTTTTGCAAAATTGTAGTTAAAATTATTTTATTTAGTAGTTGTAGTTGAATTAATTTTAAAGTAGTTGGTGCCCATCACTGTTTATTACTTTACTACCAGTTCCGCTACCGTTATGGTAAGGTGATATTATCTATACCTATAGAGAAAGTAATGCAAGTAATTTTATCTTCCTAGTGAAGCAAGATAAAAATAAACTAATGCTGACATATAGCATTATATGTTTATATAGCATTATATTATCATTTACTTTTATAATAAATTTCTAAATAAATAAAAAAAACTTTAAGCAAAACAGAAAATGTTGACACTGGTTGTCAACAAAACCATCAATACCAAGATTGTACCAAGGTACAAAACCAATTCAACAAAACCATGAATACTATGACTGTACTATTTCAGCATTAAATTGGATGAGTCAGATTTCAAGAAAATCCCGATTCCTAGAATGGAACAACAATGTGCTGATTGTGGGATATCCTGATTTAACAAAATGTCCGTGTAACCATCCAACACGTGCAACTTTAAAAAGGTTCATTACGTTACTTCCTATACTATTTATCTTGTACAAAAATCAGTAATTAGCATATGTGTATCTCTATGCAATGTTGGCATGTTTATGTTATGCTTAAATCGAAAGCTGTAACTTAAAATAAACAACCATGCAAAAGGTCCATTAACATCATTGCAAAATTAATGATCCATTTTCATATAAGTAGATTTAAAAATAATATTCAATCACTGTCAAACACAAAAATTAGAAAAATTATAAAGGAATTACATGATCAAAATAAAATGCAGTTGAAACTCGATAAACTGCCACTCCCGATTGAATCAGCATGTATATATAATATAACATTTTTATTATAATATTTGTATGCACTGTGTTTTATCATATGCAATATGTAACATAATATAAAAATTGGTTCACCATTTCTTATTGAACTATCGTTTAATAAATGGGTATCGATTTATCGTTCATAAACAACAACCAATAATTCCATCAATAAAACGATTTTCTATCCTATTTAATCGATTTTCACTATAATAACGTTACAAGCTGTTATAATACTGTTACATTACATTACTGTTCAATTAGTTCAGCTTTTATGTTGCTATCTCAAGTTCGCGTCTGGTCATTTTGTATTGAAGTATTAACGAGTGGATTTTGGGTTTTCTTTTAATGACAATCAATCTGTAACCGAAAGAATCAACCACACCGCCACGTTACATTCTATTGATCTCCAATAAAAACAATTGGCTCACAAGACGATTTCCTTTTTCATCGGTTTTAGTTGTTTGTTGTTTGGATTAGAGATATTTTATACAGGGTGTCCTGAAAGGTCAAGTTATAGTTCATCCACAGATTTGTGGATAACATCTATGCTAATCATTGAAACAAAATAACTGTATATTAACATCGGTCCGGAAGGCCTATGCAAACGTGACTTCACCTTTGCTTCGTTTTTATGCATAGCATCCATGGTTAAAATAAAATATGTCTACTTGTCATTTTAAACGACTATGGATATCAATGAATATAGATCATCATTAATCGTAACGACGAGCATTAATTCAGTGGTAGCCTAGTAAATCAACAAAACCGCTGCACTGAGTTCAATTGATCTTCAATATATAATTCAATATCAACAGCACACGGTGCATGGTTTAATTTTATAGTTGTAGTTTTTTATATAATAATTTAAATTATGTGATCAAGAATCTGCATTCATAGTTACGAAATATAAATCAAAATAAAATAAAATGAAAATATGGTCCTTTACAATTCAATGCTTACCTCTTTTGTGTTGTTGGTTATGGGTTTATTTTGCAGGTTAGGTTAAGAGAAACAAACACAAAAAAAGGTGGGCGTCTAATTGAAAAGTACCCAAAATATAAATAATGAAAGCAATACTTAAAACATGTAATCTTCTTCCCATCATTACCATGTTTGTTCATCATCATCATCATCATCATCATCATCATCACGAATCATAGAAACACCATAACAAACATAAAAATGAATTAACACAAAAAAATTAAACCCAGTTCTAACCTAATAGGTGAAGATGTTGCTGTTGGTAGAGATTCGAACGCAATTCTATCTCCAAATATACGACGTAGAAGATCATCATTATTCGATGCTGTAATAAACACAAAATACAATGAATGTCAAAGATAAGGTTTTTACAGACATAGACATGAAAAACTAACACTCACAAACAAAATGGTATTAACATGAAATTACTATAGGGTCATTAGCTGCCGAGTGTATTGATTGATCAAGCAGCATGTGGCTTATTAAAAAGCACAAAAAATAATATAACAACACGGTATGGTTTTATGTTTTTTTGGCATTATAATTAATTTTCATATCTATTTTTTTAGGGAGTAAACAATTTGCTCACCCGGATACATGGTTCGACTTTGTAAATCATCAATCTCCATTGGTCCTAGTCCTACATCTTGCTTTTTCACCACCTTTCGGCCTTTAATGATGGGAGATTTTTCCGAAACTGAATAACTCGCCATGTTGACATCGCGTAGTGGTCGCCATCTAGTAGGATTCTTCATGCAAATTCCTACTTCGCCGCCTCCGCCTCCGCCTCCTCGTTGTTGCTGTTGTTGTTGTTGTTGCCTCACTTCCCCAAATGGATTTCTTTTAACTTCCTCTGCTCCCGATTTTGAAGGATCTTTACTCCCTCCGAACATGGTAATTTTTTTTTCAAATGTCATTCATTGAGAAAGGTAGCACGCGCGTTTTCCTGGGTTTTCTTCTCCTTTTTTTGACAAATGTGTTTGACAGATTAAATAAATAAAAAACAAACTGCTTCCTGCGGTAGTAGACGCGTTCACTTTGGATAACGTTAGCGCTTTCAGCGGAAATACCATCGAAAGACAGTCGATAACTTTTATAAAATCTAGAAAGTTACAAGAGTTATCGAATGTCTTTGGACGGTTTTCGCGCTAAAAGCGCCAACAGAGTTCAAAATGAACGCTGCCTAAATATTATCTTGTGCAAGGTGTGGTAATGTGATGTCATTTATCACAGTTCATGAGTGACGTCCAAAAATAAAATGTGTTTTGTGTAAATTTAATTAATTTATTTTTTATATATTTAGTTAACGTACGCGTTTTAATGTTCTTTTTGAATTGTAATGTTTATGAGATTAAATAATAAAAAAAGTTATTGCGAAAGTACGGAAACATAGGGTCATGTTGTGCAACGTGTGGTAATATGATGTCATGGGTTGTTCCTAAATGACGTTATCAAAAGATAAAACCGTAAAAAAAAAAAACTACGGTTATTACTAGAACTTTATTCTTTTACGGTTAAAACTTTATTGTACAGTTTTTTTGTGGAAATATAATTGGTTTATTTTTTGTATATTTAAATATTTAAAATGTTTAAAGTGGTTGTTTTGTTTTAATTCATTTGATAATTAAAAATATGTGTAATTTCATAATTCAGTTTTCTGCTGAGAAATAATATTAAAAATAAAACTCAAGTGAATTAGTTAAATAGTTAAAAAAACTATTTAATTAATTGTCAAATTAAAGTTTTACTAATTAATATGAAAATTTCAAAAACAAAAGAAATATTCCCAATTTGATGCATATTGCGCATAGTTTCTTTAATTTAAATGGAACTGATGTTGGTTATCGACTATATCTAAACGTTTGTGAGCGTTTTTGGCGAAAAAGTGTCCAAATTGAACGTAACCTACAGCACATAAATTACAATACCAACAGTTCATGCAGTTGCAGTTATTGCAATGCAAACCTTGCAAAAGATCGATTATTTTTAAATAATTAACTACAAAGATTTTGTTGGTTGCTTTGTACAAACTATTGGATCAAATTTCACTTTAATACTGTATAAACTATCTTCAGGATGACTATTATTTTTAATACTGTATGAACTAACTTGATTTAAAATAAATTTAAAATTAAAACATATAAAATAAAAACTTGAGAAAGAGTTATTAGATCTTGCGTACATACGTAGAGTGGATTTTTCTACTTTTTTGGCGATTTATAAAATGCAATTAGAATTTATATATTATTTTTTTAAATAACTACTGTAACATGGATATTAATTTGATATACTGTAAAAGATAATGTTACAATGTGATCTGATATTTGACTTGTTTATACAACCACAAACTCACGCACTGAAGCAGACGATATTTTAAAAATGGTGGATACACCAAAGGACTAAACTTCCTTATAGGTGGTCTATATCTATTAGCAAGTTTATGATAAGAAATAAGCAACACTTCAGTAGTGTTCTACATGAAAAATTGTTGAATCAGGTTCCTTTTATAATACACGTATTTTTTAATGCACGTAAAAATGTATTAAATTTAACAATTTAATAAGACAATAAATTTTGAATTTGAAGGTAATTTAAGGTATCCCACAGTGTAAGTCAACTTGGGTACTCACTTTAGACAGCATATTTATAAAATCAGTTGATTGACAATATATACGACAAAAAGTATGGTCGCGATTGACAAAATTTACATAGAAATTGAAAAATAAGTGCTAACAGCATCTGAACAGTATAGTGAACTAATTAATAATCATCAAAAACATTAACCTAATCACAGTGAAGTAAACGAAGTCTTAAAAGACAATTAAAATATCCTGGTAACAGGAACATTAAAAAGATATTCTTAGTGTATTCAAGCAGAATTCGAGACATTGCGCTTTAACTATTTCCAACCAAAAAAAAACTTTACGCCGGGCCCGTCCGGGATTTGAACCCGGGACCTCTCGCACCCAAAGCGAGAATCATACCCCTAGACCAACGGGCCACACGAAGTAAAATGAAACTATTTATAAAAATATTGTTATTAAAATATTAACATGAATATGGATTATTATAGTTTATAAGCATAAGTGTTACGAACGGTGTCAACCATGGGCGCCATTAGCGGTCTCCACAGGGTAACCGATTGACCAAAACATTGGTAAATTATTAAGTGTTGTATTTTTTGACTAACATAAACTGGTATCTAAACTCATCCATAAACATTAGTTTAGGTTAGTCAAAAACAAACAGTAACAGCGCCACGAGTGGTGTCTCTCGACATCATACGGGAAAATATCAAATATCTTTATAAACGAAGCGGGAACATGATTAAGTCACTAAGTGCGGGAAATTTGAAATGGCACAAAAAAACGTTTTTGTTATTCCCCTGGGTTATGGATAGTCAGGTTCTTTATTATTGTCAGAATATAACAGTGATGGGCAGTAGTTCAACTACCAGTTAAATTATTTTTTCAGTAATTCCTTAATAAGAATAGCCAAAGTTTTATTTTTACCTCCTCCTGCTAGGTTAGGAGGAGGAGTGGGTATCTACTGTGTAGTAAATGAATTGTCTACTTATCTTGAAAAATCGAGTAATAACCCTAAATGCTGTCAGTGATTTGTGAATATAAGAGTGTCAAATTTCGTGTGATCGTAGTATATAGAACAGCACGTGTCAATTTAAAAAAAAATGCATTGATGGTCTGGTTTTTAATTTGTAGATGACAAATACTCTACAATTATTGTCGGGGACTTCAATCAACGGATGAACTCTAATAATAATAATATTCTTAGCACATTGAGTGACCTGAATTTTAAACCAATCGTTAAATCTCCAACGAGAGTTACTCATTGTTCAGCTAATCTAATAGATCAGATTTTTATTCTCAGTAATTTTCATGCAGAAAAAACTGACCAAGTTCAACTTCTTAACTTGGATCATAACGTGATTATGTGTGTGCTCAAATTTACTAAATATGCAACTATTGAACATGGGCCGCAACAAAAGATTGTTCCAACCTATAACAGAATTAATTGGCATTCATTTCAACAATACTTATACAATGTAATCTTTGAAAGCATTATGAATACGGATGATACAAATGTCCTCTATCAAAATTGGATGGAATTCATACATACTGGCTTGCTTATAGCTGGCCTAAAATGGAAGTATTTAAAAACAACAAAAACAAATAAAAAGTATAAAGTATAAAAAGTATAGAGCAGGCGTTTCACCTGAATCTTAATTAAAAATCATTAATAGAAAATGTAAAAAATTAATTCGCACCTCTAAGCGAAAGCATGTGTTTGACAAAGTTTTAAATCAGAGTAAACGTATTTGGACATTGATTAATAACAGAAACTAGTACAAAAAGGAATCAATTAGATCCCGTAAGATTTGTTGAATATTTAAAATTTTGCAACAATCCCCTGGATTCTCAGACCACACCACCCTTATGTTATTCAAATTAGGAACCTGATAAACATTTTGAAGGCTTGGGCAAAGTCACGTATCACGACCTCTATCTGGCAATCAGAACTCAAAAACACCGACAATCAATCCCTAATGACGGTTATAAATAATCTCACCCCTACCGCAATTAACTGTTTGAAGCATATCTGTAATATGATTATATCCACTCTAAAGTATCCAAATCAGTTTAAGAAAGCCGTTTACAAAGGAGGCTCACATCGAGAACTAAAAAATTTTCGTCCTATAGCCATTTTGTCACCAATTAGTAAATTAGTTGATTCATGTGTGTTCAGAAGACTTAGACAGTATTTAATCTCTAGAATTCCCAAATCTCAATACGGAGGACTTCCTCTGATTAAAACCAACACATTGTTAACCGACTTGTACTTGCAAATCATTAAGTGTTTATCTGACAATCAGAACTGTATTTTGGTAAAGACAGACTTTGCCAAAGCTTACGACGCTGTTCCACGGGTCCAACTATTACAGGACTTCAAAGCAATGGGAGTGGATAATTCCACTATTTCCCTTTTAAGTAATTATTTTAGTGAACGGACGAATAACATCAGATATCAAAATCAAGTTGTTACTTTTGAATCAACTCAAGGAATTATCCAGGGTTCAAAATTTTTGTCCATCTTTTTCAACGTGTTCACGTCTTCTTTAGCTATGCTTCCACTTAGTGGAAACATGAGGTCTTTTGTTGACGACAATGTTATAATTTACAGTTTTGAACCAAACCAACGAGACAACGTCCAAAAACTTATTGAAAGGGATATGGTCACTATCTCAAATTGGTACATTCGAAGAGACATGCTGCTTAACTCCGAAAAAATACAAATGATCGAATTTAGCAAAAGTAAACTCTTAGTTTCAGATAACTTAAAAGTTCTTGGTCTTACTTTTGATAATAACTTAAAATTTAATAGTCATGCCCTCACCATTATAAAAAGTTTAAATATGAAAATTTACCTGTTAAAAAGATTGAAAAAGATTCTCACAATTGCCGAGATGAAGGATGTGTTTACTATACTGGTTATACCCATTCTTAATTACAACGTTAACATCTGGAGTAACACACCATTGTATAACAAGTGTAAAATTAAAGGCACCTACAACTGCTGCCTGTGTTCAGCGTTTTGCATAGGTCATTTTGCCTCCATTACTGCTTTTTGCAGGAGATCAAAAATACTTACTTTTGAAAAAATAATGAAAATTAATAATATAAAAGCATTGGCGTCATCAATACGCAACCCAGCAAATCCAGCACATTTCATAAAACAATACTGGAAAGCGGATAAAGATGTTTGCATCACTAGAAAATTTAAATTTGAAATTAACACGGACGTCGATCAATTTACTTAAAACAAAATACTTTTATACGTCAATTAATGATTGGAACAATCTTCCTTATAAAATTAGGTCAAGCATTTTTAACTGTTCAAAAGCATCTTGTATAGCTATACTCCATTTCACATTAGCTGACACGGAATTAGCTTGAGGCAGTCAAGGGGCGAGCTAGGTGATCACTGTGTGACCACTGATCACACAGCAACTGAAACGTGTGAGAGGTACGCTCGTCAACCATTGGCTGATTCATTTAGCTTCTCATAATTGTGCCAGCAATTCTGTGCCAGCTAATTTGGGATAGAGTTTATAGTTTTGTTCACTATTGCTTTTGTACTTGATTAATTTCTTATTAACTTTACCATTATTTTTGGGATTCATTAATTCTAGTGTGAACCTTTTCAATTTACTTCTGAATTTTTTTCAATTTTTTTCACCCTGCCCAGGCTGAGCTATACAGCAAAGCTCGCATTGAGTTGCGCAGCACGGTCGCTGAGAAAAGGCTTCGGCCAAGAGAAGGACGCCTGAGCGCGATAGCGGCAAAGTTTAACTAGCGTTTCTAGTAAAATAAAATTATTTTTATTACAATTAAGAAGTCCCCAGGGTTTTAACAGGTGAAAATTAAAAACATATATGTTTGAGAAACAGACTACAACTAAGGAAAAGTTGAAGGATACCACCAAAGGATGCTGGATGCACATTGAAGATGATTACCATTATTTAGTTACACCCGTGCCACAAAAAATTAGGGAATTCCTTAAGGACAAAGGTGGTTCTACAAAATATTGAGTTACTATATTTATACCTTGTGTTCACCTTGTGTAAACATACTATACCGTTAAGTGATTCCATACTTTTTCTTGCAATTGAAGTGATTCCATACTTTTTTCCAGCATAGAGTTTGCGTGAAGCGTTCTTACAACAAGCAGTTTGTACATCCTGTGTATCTCCGATGTGTTTTTATACAACAAAAGGTTGCTTTATATTGTGGCAATTTTAATTTTTATTTAACTAGAATGCAAATTGATTTAATTGCTGGTCAAAGTTACTATTGTGCTTGTCTCTTGTCTCATGTAATGATTCCATACTTTTTCCAGGGGTTGTATTGTATTTAACTACCATGTAAAGTAATTCAACTAGGTAGTTGTAACTACTTTATATTAGTAGTTTAACTAGTAGTTCAACTACTAATAGTTGAACTATTACCCATCTACTAATAGTTGAACTATTGCCCATCACTGCTCATGCCACTTCCATGGTAGTGGCTGATGTTTAATACACAAGTATCAAACTTATCGTTTTTTATTTTTTTATCTTTACCAACCGAACGAAAGAATTTGAACTGTTAGAGCATGTGTCTCTCTGTGACAGATGGTATCTCTAATAGACACGAAATAATGTCTGTTGAATTTCTAAGGCAATTTTTGTTGGATGGCACAGAAAATTTAAGAATCATAAAATCAAGTTAAACCCAAACAATTCAAAATAGACATTATATACGAGAACGTATGAACGTAACATTATAAAGCATTTTGTCCTTAGCGAATTCTGCACAATTTTTAGATTAATTTATTTTTAAAAAGTTCTTTCTTTATGAATTTATAATAATTTTATAATATTTTGTGCTTTTAGTCATTTGAAAACCATGACTGGCTCTCTTTAAAACACATTAACAGCTGGTAAAGACTTAATCATGATGGAAGATTAAAATTGTACATACGTGGAATAAAAACATCACTACATAAATATATAAACTACGAGTTTGTGCAATATAGAAATTCATGATCAACTGCTACTCTAGGCTCATTACTGTATAGTAAAATCAACATGATCTTGATATTAATCAGTTTTTTATTTATGCTTCCAACAACTTCAGCAAATGAAGACATCAACTGTAACAGAGAAAGTAAATATACTAACTATTACAACCCCTCTACATGTTTAATTGACACTTATTTTTTAAAACCTTGTTCATGTATCTACATTTGGGATTCCATTCTTTGCATTAACCTAACTTCCTCAACAAGACATCTTGACTTAATTTGTACTGAACCTTTCTACACAAGCTGTCATTTTCACAATGGTAAAACGAAATATACTGACAAAAGTAACATTTGAAAGAATGAACTTAAGGATATTTTACGGTACGATCCCGAAAATTTACCTAAGCTAACTTGATCTTACCCAGCACTCTAACAAAGTTTTGAACCCACAAGCAAAACATATTTTGAGGCTCCTTCCCAGAGGCATAACTACATTTTTGGGCCCACCAGCAAAATTTATTTTGGGCCCCCTTGTCACTCAACAACTGCCATTTTTAAAAATGTAATGTATCACCGTATAAATTAATTTACTACTGAGTAGGTTTATACGATTGTATTTATGAAATACGATTGTAGTTATGAAATATGATTGTACAGTAATATTTTTCTTTTAAATTTTTAAATTACAACAAAAAATAAATAACAAGCTTACAATTTTAAAGTTTTCTTCTAGCTTTTTTACTGGCAAATTTGGCAATAAGATTTCATATCCATTTTTTTTCGCCAAATTACTTTTTATGGCTAGGAGTGCCAAATCATTCAATCGTGATTCTCCAATGGCACTTTGTTTATAAACGTTGATAATTTTCAACTTGCTGAACGTTCTTTCAACGGAAGCTACGAGCAGAGTGAAAAATAGAAACAAAACAGAGAATAGGCTTACATTCGAAAAACTGCTTTCCATAGATTTGTAGTTTTCGATTAGCATTTCTGAAAACTGTTGATGGTCATGTCTGGTTTTAAGGCATTTATCATTAATGTTCTGACGTGTGCAAACTGAATTGGAAATTCTAAGGAAAGAAATTCCGAATATTTTTTTTGAAGAATATCGCACCTTTTAAATAATTCTTCTTCCATGGGTTTCAAAATCTCCTTTGGTTCCAAAAATCCAAAAACGTTGTTTAGTTCCTGCATTCGTGTGAATCAATTTCGAGTTTGATTGCTGATTATATTTATCACACAATAGAACACATTGACACGAAAGTCATCTTCACGTGTACTAAGTTTGTGGTGGGTCAGTCGCTAATTCAAAAACGTTTGATTTTTGCCTGCCTTTTGTTTGAGAAATTTGGGGAATGTCCTACTGTGTTAATAATTCTACAGCTTCTTCATTTACTCTTTCGTACTCATCTCGAATCAATTTCAGATTCTCCTTCACACGTACTGGTGATTTAGCTTCGTGAAGAAATACATTTTTTTCTGTAAAACTTTTTATGAAAACAAATTTAAATTTCTCCATTTTATTTTTAATTTGCTGTATATCTTTATTATATCATTTCGCGTAATTGTGTGTTAAAGATTTTTATGATATTTTTGAAGCGTAAATTCACAGCTAGCAAAGAGGATAAACTCCCTGACCAACAAGTTGGATTTAATTTTTTCAACGTAATAGTAGAATTTGCAGTAAATTTGGCAAGCAAGTTGCATCGTTTTATGCTGTTTCAAAAGAATGAATAGATTTCAGCAAGCGTTGCAATGCAAAGAACACCCTAACTTTTTTTTTCATCTGGCAACTGAATCTTTCACAACAAGGTTTAAGTTAAGGCTAGTCCATTGTGACTAGCATAATGGACGTATTCAGCATTTGGTTACAGTTTTTTAATTTTTTGTTGTAAACCATTTTAAGTTCCTTTCATGACATTTGCACAATCGTAGCCTTGATCAACACATTTTTTAATTGGTATGTTAAATTCATCTAAAAAGTAATCACTTGTTCTGTTGAAGCTTCCGTGGAGTGATCGCCTTGAGAGAAGAATCCTAAGAAACTTTCTTTAATTGCAAATTCAACTGGTTACAATTGTTTGTTTCTGTTGATATGTGTATGTTGAATAATTACACTGTTGGTCTTTTTTTGTGATATCTTGTGTGGTGTCAAGCAAAATGAAAAAAACAAGGTGTGGAATTAATCTGTTGAACAATAATGCTTCTCAAATTAGCAGTAGCACAGCACAGTGAATCATTTTATTTTGAATCCTTGAACTTAAATATCTTATTGAGCCAGCTGACATTTCGACAACTTTGTTCAGAACATTATCATATTTAGCTAACAACTGGACTTCGATAAAAAGCTTTCATTATAATTATCTTCCTCGAACTTTTCATTATGTTCACGAAATGCGGAACCACTTTAGCAAGCTTGAGCTATAAGCTTGAGTGTGATATCAAAAAGGCGTTTTGAAGCTTTTTTCTAAAAAAAAATTATTGGACAATTGCTAAATTTATATTTAAAATATATGAATAAAAAGCCATTATCTATTAGAATTGAATACTAAAACTTGAACAATTAATCACTAATATATCAACACTAGATTGCTATCCATGCAAAAGCACGGTAAATATTTATCACTAAAAGTAAAAACATACACGAAAGTAGTCCCTCTCTCTTTCTCTCTCAATGGAATGACCCAGCATACGCAATGCAATGCGCAGTCATTGTATGCATTGTGTGGCTCTGATGTCAGCAGTTCACGGAAGTACATCCTCTTCCTTTCTCTCTTCCGCAAATGGAATGACCCATCTAACGCTGACGTCAGGGCCTAGCGGCTCTGCCATCAGCGTTAAAAAGAGTGACTTTTATTTAAAGAGACTAGATGGTTACCCATGCAAAAGCACGAGTTTAATTATTAAATATTTTTGTTTTAATAATTTTATAGTTTACTTTATTTCGTTCAATAGAAACTAAAATATAAACAAACAGATTGTATTATGGCAAATGGTTAATCAATTTAATGATAATTTCTAATCAAAATACAAAACAGTAAATTTTTAAAAACACAAAATCTCGCGATATACAATCTTTTTAGTAAAAACTCTTCCATTCCCTAATAGTTCACCTTGTAATTATGAATTTTTAACAAACACTTCAATTTGTGATTCATTTTTACTTCGGGAAAACGCTACATAAAGTTGCCCATGTGAGAAGACAGGTTCCTGCAAATACAATCCTATGGAATAGAAAGTTTGTCCTTGGGACTTATTTATTGTCATTGCAAACGCCATGATAATTGGGAATTGTTTGCATTTTAAAACGAAGAGTAAACTAGTTTCACTTAGAGTTAAATCAATTCTGGGTATGAATACTCTTTCTGTTTGATGTGTACCTGTAAGAATTTCTGCATCAATGAAATGGTTATGTAAATTACGGACAATTAAATGCGTACCATTACAAAGTCGCATTTTTGGATTCATGTTTCTGAGTAACATAACAATGGCACCTTTTTTTAGATTGAGTATGTGTGGAGGCATTCCAGAGGGGGTTTGTGAATGCAACAACTCTGGTGAAAAGTTTGTTTTCGTTGGTTTCGTCATCAGACACAATGGAATCTGCACTGTAATATATTTTTTTTGGATTGGGCATGAAATCCAAAACTAGATCATTTAGCATCAAAGCATCGGTGTTTTTTGATGTTAGGATGACTTTTTGCGCAAGCTCTTCTTCATTGGTAGTGTTTATTTGATTCTCATATATGTGATTGATTTTGTACAAACCATTGGAGCTGGAATTTTTATTATATCATCTGGTAAATCCCGTATACGTTGTGTTTTTCCTTCACCAATTTGGAGCAACCAACTATTAACATTAGTTTGTCCTTCTGATCTCATATTTTCAGATAATCGAAGTTGAATAAATTCTTGCCAGAGTGGACTGGATTTCAAACACGTTTTGATTATTTTTGTTCTACTTCCACGTACAACAACTGGTAACCTCTGCCTAAAATCACCACCTAATAACATAACTTTGCCACCAAAATATACATCATTGAACATGACTTCGTGCAACAAAGCATCTATGCAACGAAGAGCGTGGCAAGACATCATAGTTGCCTCATCAATGAGGCAATAGTCAGTTTTGTGTCACATAGTGTTTGAGCTTCAATTGATGACATTCGAATGGCTGATATGGAAGTTTTTAAAATTGGCACTGGTAATTTAAAACCACTATGGACCGTTCTGCCATCTCGTAGCAAAACTGCAGCAATTCCTGTAGTTGCATGTGGAAGTACTATCTGAGCTTGACCTCTTAACAGATTTATTAAAACGTACAAATACGTTTTGCCGGATCCACCAGGTCCATCAAGATAAAAACAACGTCCAATTGTATTTGAATCGTTATCAATTGCTAATTTTATGTGATCGAACGCTTCACATTGCTTCGTGTTTAAAAATTTTTCTTCAGCTTCTCGAGCTTCGGCTAAATAATCCAAGATGTGATTATTTATTTGTTGTTGTGGTCCTGGGTCTGGAAGATTGAATGATGCACAGTTTAATTTATGAGCCTTGAATGTGTCTTGTATTGCAAGTAAAGCATGCTGTTCAGCAATGGTTTGCAAATCTCTGAAACTTGTAGCACCAGCAGGATCCCAGTAGCTATGGTTATTAATAGAGCGTCTCGGGATACACGAGAGATCTCTGATCTGATGCAATTTCCAGGGCTAGGACGAGGATTTTTTAATCTTTGCTTTACTTAAAAATTTTATATTGAGAGTTATATTTCTCCAAGTAAAGGGGACTAAGTTTTGTGGCCCATATAAATAAATGCAGCTGCCAATGATACAAGCTGTTCAGTAAAAGCAACCAGGTACAAACATTGTCTTGTTCACCAGATATAATCGTTTCTACAATATTTTTAACTTTTAATGTGTACAACTTATTTATTTTTTTTTACAAAACCCTACCTTGCTGGGAAAGATAGCAGTAGACTCGGATCATTTTGGTTTGTTGGGGGAAGAGCAAACATTTTTGTTTGTAAGCTTAAATTAAAAATAAACAGTCAATGGGAAAAATTTAGAAGTGTTACATATGAAAAAAGAATTGAAAATAGTTCAAGTTGTCAGTTCCTTTGACCATGAAGTTTTCTGAAAAGAAAGTGTAAGTTAAGATGTTCATGTAAGAATTTGTTCAAATGAAAGAAGGGTAGGGTTAGTTAAATTGAACATGTGATGGTGTCACACAGAGTCGCTATGAATGGTTAATCCTTGTCATCACAAATAAAGTCGATTTGCAAATAGCAGTGTTAGAGCCTAAATTTCTGTCCTGCTGCTAATAAGCAAAACATACTGTAAATGGTACTAAGTGCTTAAAATTTTTAGCATACGTAACAAATAACAACAACAAATTAACAAATTAGCTAATTTGTTATGTTTTACTGGATTTGTAAATTTGTATGTATCTGTTGACTACTATATTAAATGCAGATTAGCCAGGGCAGGCAGGAAATGTTGTAGGGCAAGCTTAGCTTGCTCTGGATTGAATGTCATAATATTATGAAGCTCACGCAAAACATTTGTTAATCAATTCCTATTTTTTGGAATGTTTAGGCGTTCTTGTACGGCTTGTGTCGTATCTAAAACATAGAGTTGTGCAAATTTCCGAGGTTGGTCTTTTACGGGATGTAAATGCGATGTACGATGATAAAGTTATTTTTGAATTTTAAAACAGTAAGGACCATGTTCTGGAACACTGACAGCTAATTGAGTGCCCATAGAAGCAAATGACATTGCGCTGTTGTATGAGCGAATATTTTCTTTAAAATTCTTATAATCGGGAAACTCAGGCTCACTCATTAGTCATTATATTTTCCAAATGAAATGGAAATTGTTGTCAATCGGGAAGTTTGACCTTGCCTTTATGACAAGAGTTGTTGAACTTACTATCACTAGGCTGTTCAGCTTTAAAATGAAAAGCATGGCAAAAGTTACAACGTACATCCAATGGTCCACAGTTGTGAGGCTCAATGGTGTGGATTTCTCTAACGATTCTTTGCATCTCAGTTTGTTGATGCAAAGCATGTCTAGCCATTCTCTGACGACTTTCTTCTCGCAAGCGATTTAAAGTAGCTTGAGACTGTCGACTTATCCATCGATTCTGACGTTCTCGGTTTTTACGCCGCCTTTTTTCTATCAATTTGTCTCAGGGAACTCAGGTTACTGTTCAGATGTAAAAACATGTCACCCTCTCCCTTTCTCTCTCAATGGAAGAAAAGCATACCTGCATGCGCAATGCAATGCACGGTCGTTGGTATGTACGTGGCTTTAACCTCAGCAGTTCACACGCAAATGGAATGACTCAGGGCGTGAAATGATCCGCCTGACGTCAGCGTTATGAAATGTGGTGATTATTTAAGGGATAAAGTTTCTTCATGATATTTGAATGTATAGCTATGGACTGAAGTAGCCCTTAAATGATGAGTTTAATCGCTAGCTGTTCAACCAACAGTAATGGCTATCAACAATAGTGGCTTGCACTTGCACGTATAACTTTAACTTGGCTTTGAGGAGCACAAACGTGAAAGAGTTGAAAACTCAATGGCGATGGCAACAAAACCATGGTGGCAAAAAATACTTTTAAGCAGTTTTGCAATGTCATGAATATGCATCCACTGGCTTGTTTATTATTACACTAGAGATTACCCATGCAGAAGCACGAGCACTAGTTAATTAAAACATATTTTTCAATTTACTTGAATATAGTGCTCAAAGCATTCAAAACTCTCTAAACGAGAGCGCTCAAAGTGCTCTATAGTGCTCAAGGCGTTTATCAACTTTTAAATTTTGCTTTGCGAATGCTCAAATTCATCAGCTTTGAGTATAGTTCAGCGTTTTCACAACAGCATTTTCACACACATGCATATAAGCATCATTATAACCCACAGATCTGGTCTTTTATATTAAGTAATGGGGGTGAAGAATTGTTAAGATTGTTTACCCTAAATAGCAACAGTGTTCATGAAATAACTTCAAGTGTCACTGGTTTATAGATTCCAAGGTTGACCTCAAATATTGCGCTTGTACCACAGCATTAAAATCGTGATATCGTCACTTGTCAGACGCTGGACTCATTACCCATCAATCTTGAAAAATTTGGAGATCTATATGATTAGGATCAAACGTCAGGTTTCTGAGCTCTCCTGTAGATTCAGAAATAGAGTGCCCAAAAATAATTATTTATTTAAAAAAGCATGGCATCTAGAGATATTCTAACATCCTAGCTTTCCTGGCATCCGGGGCTGGCCGCGCCATCTGCGATCCCTTTAGTTTGTCACTGCTGTATGCCAAAAAGATATTTACGGCATATTCAATAATTCGACAATGGGGGTAATAATGAATTTTTAAATGGGAAAAAACTGTATGGGTTTAAATATTGCATGTTCACACAACTTGTGAATGCTAGGGTAAGAATAATGTTTTCATCATATTAAAATTATTATACTTAAATCACAATTAATTGCAATACAGTACTGCAATAAAATTATGAAATTTCACTTACCGGTACTTTTAAATGTCTCAGTTGGTGCTGTTCTTGGATGTATAACCATTTGTTTGATCAGTAACACGGAATATTAGATCAGATCAGTAAGGCTGATCTGGTTCTACATGGATAGGATACATATAATGTTTCCACTTTTGTCTGGTTTGCCCAAACTATGAGATTTTGTGCAAACATGTGCCAACAATAACCATACAATAATCACCACATTTGCTCACTTTGTATATTGAAAACTTTTTTCCCCAAACAATAACCCCCACAACCTAATTTCTCATATCCAATTCTAAAAGAAAAAATCTAGTAACTATATTCCAGTTCTTGGAATGACAAATCATCTTTTGTCATTGTTCTATTTAAAAAATTTGTTTTTATTTAAAGATCTTTGTCACTATAATATACAAGTAGTTGCTTGTAGATCTTTGTTACTATAATTCCTGATTTAGGAATCTGCAAACTACATTCCATGTTTGGAATGACAACTTGGAATTTTTTTACGAATGTCACTGATCTGCAACATTCATTTTTCGTACAAATGAAGAGATTCCATTAAGCCTTCAGGCTTCTTATTATTGCTTGCTTTTGCTACCCAATGGCTACGTCTTCTGACCTAACTTATCGAACCTGACAGTATCGTAAAATACTTCTTAAATTCTTGGTACAGTTCTGTAAATAGCCTTTTGATTCTTGGTACAGTACCGGTATCGTTGAAATAGCCACATTGTAAATTTAATTCTATAATCAAAATCTCTGTATATTATATATTCTTATATTTTGTAGTTTTTAACTTACTGAATAGATGAGAATTTTTTAATTACATGTTATGCAGTATTCACAGCTACCTAAGAACAAATGTAGACAACTGTTATAAAATATAATACAAACTTTTGAATGTTTTAGAAAACGTTTTTTGCTATCCAGAGTTGGGTATTTACGATCCTAGAAAGTTTACTGACAAACACAGACCTAACCCCCTTCTTCCCTGGTGGAGAAAGGATATCAACACCACCTTTACTTTGTTCAACAAAGAAACTAATCGTTCATCTACAATTCCACGGTACACCGAGGCCCTAAACTGCTATCAACTGAAAAAAATCAAATATGAATCATCCGATCCAGTTAAGATTCTAGTTCACGGATTCTATGGAAGCAGTGAAGATGATAAATTTCAGGTGAAATAGAAATTCTTAGGCATTGAAAAGCTAATTGGTATTTTTTGTAAGTTTTAATATTGCTGTAGAATTTTGTGAAGAAAATGGCAGAAAAACTGGTCAATGTGAATATTATACTAGTAAATTGGTCTAGAGGAACAGGCAATTTTTACCCAGATGCAGTAGCTAATAGTTGGGTAGTTGGTGGAGAAATTTGGCTTCTCATCAAATCCTTAGTGGTAAACCCTTCATTTAAATATGGATTGCAGTAATTAAAACAAGATTGGCAAAGTCTAAAATGTTGCAACTCGAATTACAGGAGGTATGTGAAGTGACAACCTATGACAAGATTCACATCATTGGCAATGACATAGGAGCTCATATTGCAGGTTATGCTGGGAGCAGAACCAAAGGAAAGATTGGTCGGATCACAGGTAATTGATTTAAACTCGTTTACAACTGCATAAATGCTACACATGAGCAATGATCACATCAATAGTTGACTTTGTTTTCTATGTAAAAACTTCTAAGATTAACTAAGTTTTCAGCAACATTGACATGATCATGAAAAACAAACTAGAGTTCTGCCTAGTCACAAATATGACAACATACATTCCCCTTTTCACTTCCTACTATAATAAAAAACACAGCAGCTCTTCAAGTGTCAGGTGGTGTCACATGACAAATATGAGCTACTCACAAAAAGGCTATGCATTCTGGTTGGAGCTGTTTAGTTGTAAAAGAAAGTGTAAGACGTTAGTTAAAATCTTTAAATGTCATTGCCTAAATTTCACTTAATTTTGTTGATCATTCATTCATTGACGGGCCTGCTTTGTCCATGAGGGTTGCAGTCAGTGCCGGATTAAGCCACGTGGAGGCCCGTAGGCAGGCAAAATTTGGGAGCCCTCCTGATACTTTTTTTTTTTTATTTTACCAACCAACAATGTCAATAAATCAATTTTATTACACACAAAAACAAACATTAACAATTATTAAT
>JAQIWH010000333.1:0-55425 GCA_034695005.1 Cryptops parisi | reverse complement strand
ATATGTTTTAGGTAGGTATGAATCTATCTATTGACAGCACTAGCTAGACCCATATATGAGGCACAGTTTTCCATAATAATCTCAATATTGACTTTTTGTAACATACAACGTCATTCCGGACATGCCATCAATTATCGGTAGCTATATGATGATTATTTTTGTTATTATACGAAAAACCTGTTAATTTGTCAAATTGTAAAATAAGATTAATACAATTCGAGATTTGTCATTAATTTCAGGCAAAATAATTCACGACATGTTATCTCAAATATGCGCTCATGAAACATGAAATTAAAACAAAACATGTACCGGCATAACCTAATATAAAATTATTTTTTAATTTTATAATGAATATGTTTAATTCTGCAATGGTGTTGTCATAATCTTCATCTATGTTTGCTGTACGTATTTCTTTTTACAATGATGTATCTTCTAGTCCGCGTTTGTCTTTTATCCATTGCAATACATTGTAAAATATTCAATCTTTGGTGGTTCCAAGCCGCCGAATGGAACGAGTCTCCCACTGGCTTCGCGTTAACTTCCCTTTTAGCGCGAAGTTCACGCGTCAGATTTAATAACAAGAAAATTTGACTTCAGCAATAAGCATTAGCGGGAAGATAATTGACCAAACGAAAACGTTTTAAATGTATACTGAATTAAAAATCCAATATTTACATTTTTAACTTAAATAAATTCACTTTATTTTAAATTGTTAAAATTAGTGGGAAGATAATTAAACAAGGTTCAATTCTTCATTAATACTAAAATTATTCGAATCATTCATTAAATCATTATACTGTACAATAATAATTTAGGTTGACGCTCCCAAATATCGTCTCTGAAGTGTTCAACCTGCTTATGATGACAACCCCTTGTTTATTTTAGATTTATATGCACCAATTTCAAAATTATGCATTTCTCAGCATCTTACAAACAATAACCTATTACAGGCTTATTGAGACCACTAAAACTACCCCTGCACTAACTTTACTTCTTTAACAAATATTTGACTAACCGATTAATAATTAGATCGTTCCACACAGCGATTAAAAGCTTCTTTAATAAAATTTACTGTCAAAACACAACTGAAAACAACGATACACAAGTTCCCAGTTCAAATTGTTTTAAAACGAGTTATTCCAAGTGATTGTCAATCTCGCTATCCTTGCAGGTTTGTTAGTACCTGGAATAATCTTTTATCATGTCTAAGAAAAACTGCTGTAGTTTGCCAACAAAACACAGCATAAAACGTCTGTCTACACATTAAAACAACTATTTAGCATATTTTACCTTCTTAAATTTATTGTTGAAAGTTTTTCATAATGTTTGTTATTTAAAAACAAATAATTCAAATTATATTTTTGTATTTGCTTGTTGTTGAATTTTGAAGGCAATGATTTAATAATAAGATTTTAAGAATAAGGTTTGGATCCAACATCTGTGGATGTTGTAATCATGGTCTGATTTATTCTACTTCGTCTTTAGGCCTATCCACAGATCATAATATTAAACACGTTTAATTGAAGCTGTGAATTCCAAAATTCCGAAATACCCTGTACAACAAACATTGTATATGTTTGTTGTACAGATGTACAACATCAATTGTATAACTTAATTAATATAACATATCAAAATCTTGAGATATAAAAATAATGCTACCATAATAATATTAACATTTGTTATCAATTCGTTATATTTTATTATATAAATTATATTAATATCCATCGAAATTACAGATTATCCACAGAAATTAGCCGTAGACAGAAAAATTTCAACCATATTTAAAACACTGTAAATAATACTTCATATGTATAATTTGTGTGAAAGTGCCTTTTGCATGTGATTTGTATGCGGAAATCCTTATTTCAATCTGATACGATCTTGATCCTGTGTCCTTAACGTGTATTAGCCATGAGGTCGACAACTGTTGGCATTATTATTATTACAACAAGAAAAAAACTGGTTTCGAAAAAAAAAAGGAAGAAAAATTCAGTGAATGAAAAACCGAAATTTTAGCTCATTGAAATCCTGAACCTATAATCTTTGTTTTTTATCTCCATTTTGTAGTGACTTTTCAGCTACTGCAAAATGGAGAACTTTTCAATATACAATGCAAAGCTAGATACATAAGTATAACTTAGGTACAGGTAGTAGGTTACACAAAAAAATAATAAACAAGCAAAAATAAATAGCACAGAAATCTGTGCATATAATGGTAGAAAATTATACAGCGACATCTGACGTTAAAAGTGTGAATAAAGAAAAATAAGCATATCTGATGCGCGAAGAAGTTAGACACCCTTTATATACTAGCTAGACTGAACAGTTGGGAGTTTTTATTCAACAGTCTAATGAAGAAGAAAATATAGAATTTGGAAGTCAAACGATTCCAATTTTATTCTATGTGTCTTGTATTGGATATAATATAAATTACTGCACTAATCGGTGACATTTTTCCAAAGTTGTCACAGTTCCTCGTAAATGCATACTCTATCATCATTGACAACGTTTCTTGATTGGCATTAACAATCGCATAGCTGGTTCATATTACAGTGGAATCCGATTATTATAATCACGTGTATTGTTATCAAAATCGGCTATTGTCATTAAAATCAGCCGGCCCCAGCACACATTTGAATGTTCTTTTATCTATCGTTTAATGTTATCCGTCGGTTATTGTTATCAAAAAGAACGAGTTTCAAAGTGATCATAATAACAAAATTCCACTGTATTTTCATCCATTCATCATTACCGGTATTTCGAAAATTTGTATCCTCATGTTAATGTCATTGTTTCGATAGCTCACACGCAACTTTTAACGAATGATCTCATAAGTAATCATTGTTCAAATCAAGCAAGCTATGCATATGGCACGTGTGCATTGTTTTAACTCGAAACCTGGCGTTACAGAAAAAGTTTGTTACAATGATTGCATTTCAAATACAATTTAATCGCTAGAAACTTCAACAAAAGATGTGTATGAAATTTATCATTTGTCACTGCAATAACTTGTCTTTCAGGATTAAGCAATTATGATAATAAAAACAAAACGATTACAAGTACCGGTACGTATATCAACCACACATCCTTGTATACTACCAAAACATAACTTTTTAACACGTGAACAAATTAATTCTTAGTCTTGGTTCCTCGTTGCTTTAATAAAGTTTTTTAAAAACCACTCCGAGCATTTTGTTGGGTTTTATTATTTATTTTTTTTCGTTGGTGTTGTAAAAAGCGTGACGATGATTAATAAGCTGTTTACAACAAGTCCACACAGATGGAGCGAATTTTTTAAACGTAAAATGAAAATTGGGTTAATTAGTGTAGCGCGTTATAGCTCATTTCCAGATTTCATCACCTCAACCCCCTTTCTTCTATAACTTACTCTTGACCTCCACAACAAAATGGTAATGCACACGTGAACATTGCAAATAAAGATGATCCGACTAGTCGGTTCACGCTGTACTAGAACAAAGCTAACTCAACCAATTGTAAAAAAAAAAGTTATCGTTGCACCAATCTTACTGTGACAAACAACTTAATAAAGAAACACATAAGAACCAAATTTAATGTACAATAAAATCCACTTGATGAACTTGATGCCAATATTAGCACTTTCCTACTAAACTTGAACTCTTTTCGAATTATACACCATGTTATGTTACTATTTTCGTAGTACCGGTACCGAAAAAAAAAGGAATTCATCCGGGAACAAGTTTTTACTACAATTCGGCACTAGATTTACAAGAGTTATCTTTAAGATGTGTCATCAGAGTACTTTTCGACATCTTTATTATAGTTGTTGATGACTATCATAAACATAGTAGTCTACACAAGTTTCACCTAACATTCAAATATAAATGTTTACAAAAATTGAATAATTATAATGTAATTAATACTTTTAATTCACGCTGCGTTCTAATTTCGGTAAATGGAGAATCGTTTACATCAAATTAAATATCAAGCAAGTCTTGAAATCGGCTAACAAATGTAATGAACCCAAATTCATAAGTTACTTTGCAATGCAATTTAAATGTAAAACACAAAGATAAATTATATTAATCTTCCCATTCAATCTAATAACACGTTAAGAATCAACTCCTAGTAGGGCCTATTAAATTGCAAGACTAACAATTATGTGATTTTCCTAAACATGAGTGTATTGTATTTTCAAAATAGGTTAATTATGAGAACATTTCGAGCTTATTTAACGCCTACATGATAAAAGAAACGATCCTTAACTAGATACTGTACATCTATGACAACCTATTATAATATTACAGCCTATTATAAACCAACGTCCGAGTTGACTTCGCCGTTTACCTTTACCGTGACCTATCAGATCCTTGATGACTAAAAAGCCAGTTTGACATTCTGACCAAAGTCAGTAGTCATTCGCCTAAAACCAAAGAATTCCAAAAGTTATAGCCTACTAATAAAGAAACCGCATATAATGAATGTCTCTCTTGTGTAGTAACTCCCAACTTCTCAATCTCGTTCCAACCGTCAATCTTATTTGCCAGAATAACAGTGAAACAACTAATGTTTCAAACAAAATAAAATCGTTGCAGAGAAGCCCTATTTTTATAGCTATACATATATATTTTTTTTATCCTAGTAGCCTCGAGCTCACAGCCAACTTCCATAGCCTTAAGGCCTATAAAGTTGTGGGGGCCATTCCAAAGGGAGTTTTGGTCCAGTGCTCTCGGGCCTTTGTCCCGTAGTCGGTGAGTCGCAACGACCAATGGGAGGCAATGTGGGGGCCTGCGTAGGACCACCCTGGCGCCCCCGAGGTCCCTTACCAAGTTGCCCATAGGCTACTCACCGTACAAACGCCAAACTACCCGGATTGAAGATGAACAAGAAAGGAAGAAGAAGAACCCTTGTCACTGTACTACGGCTACTACAGTACTACAACAAGAGAGCCATTTTTTGTGTTTCCTTTCGTCAGTAGCATTATATTTTTTTATTGTGTAGTCCTCTTCTTCTTTCATTCCCTTATCCTTTCGGTATTTTCCCCCTTCGGTGGGTTTTCCTGGACCCAGACTTAATAACGGTGCTCAACCCTCGCAATGCTACCTCCTATTTAATCCAACCTCGAGGGCAGAGTGTTGGTCGTAGATTATGGATGCGCGATTGTTAATGCATTTATTACATAATGGGAGAGAAAGGCTGTTGAAAAATTGGAGATGATGGATGTCGGTACCACACAACGGGGTAAATTGAATCCCACACGCGCCTCATTCTAACCCAACTTAGTGCAAAATGAGAGTGAAGGAAAAAAAGCAGAGGGAGAGTTAAAAAGGAGAGAGAGAAAGAAAAATGAAAACATATGAGTGACGTTTAAAATGTCGTCAGTGACAAACCGATCTCTCAATCGACTTCATTACGCCCCACCCCAGCAACGAAAAGGCAGTTCTACATAAAACTTGGATGAAAGTCGCTCTCACTCAAGAAAGTATAAGAGAGGAGAAGAAGATGAAGAAATGGAAGGAAAAAAATTTCTAAAACCTCGTTGATAGAGCTTCGCAAGTTCAATTTCCTCTTCGAATTTTTCAATATAAACGTCGGTGAGGATGAAATTTTCTACTTTAAATTCGCTCTTGGAAAAATCATCATATGCCACAATTTTCGGCAAAGGCGCGAGAAAGCGAGGAGAGAAGCTATTTTTCCTGTCTAGTTTGAGATGCAATAAATCTCTTGCTTTCTTGGACGCTTTTCATTATTGGCATCTGGACCGGAAATGGAGATCTGCCTGTCAACCAACAACTCCTCTTTTTAGTCCCACCAAAACTAACCCACCAATAGTGTTTTAGTAGCCAGCCAACATCACCACAGGCCAAATTCGCAAAAGCGACGACAAAAGCAACTGGGATTTTAGGCGTCCTCTACGTGTAACTTGAACAACCAGACACCAAAAGTATAAAAAAACAAACAAAAAAGAAACAACAAAAAGTTACACGTTATCTAACACTTCATCGAAACGTGAGCGAAAGCTAATCCTATTAATTCCTTATTAACTTGGATAATAGTGAAATAGCACACACAAATAAGGTAGACCATTTTTTCTCTCCAAGGAACGAAGTGAAAATGCAGGTTTCTGACAGTTTCAATGTGAAAAAAAAAACAATTTAAATTGTTGTTATAATTTTAATAAATTCAAATACCATTACTTTATATTGTTACGATGTCTGAAGGTGACTACAAACAAGTATTTTAAAAAACTTCGTTTTTGTGTACAACCTTTTGTAATTACACTCACAATGAGCGTTTACCCATTTGATACATATGTAGTAAACTACGTATAGATATAATGTATGTTTATTTACAGCAATGAGAACGAAAATATAGCTCGCAGCATCAACAACACACTACCGGTACCTAAAAAAAAAGCAACTTTTCAATGTATCAATAGTTCGGAATTAGCACGACATTAATCCCTTAAACTTTTATAGATTCAATTGTCAGTCGTGACAATTGAATCTATAAAATGTGCATCAAATTTAAAGTCTCTACGACAAACGGAACGTTTTTAAAAAATGATATCTACGATTTGAAACAGTTGAACCAAGTTGACACCAACCCAACCAAACCCAACTTCTAAACCTTCTAAACAAACCAACTTTCAGATAAAATTAAATAAAAGATTGTAAACATGAATATATTTTTTGACATTTACACTTAAAGGTGTTAATTTTATAATTACCTTGAATAACGAAATAAGAATTTTTTCTGAATTTAGTTGAAACGTTAGACCAAGAACAAAATTGTACAAATGTTTGTTTAAATACAGTACCGGTACTCCACACCACAAGAAAAATGTTAAAACACTATACCAATTTGAATGGCATCTTCAATTCTATGACACGAATAAATAAGTTATTACATTTTCTCACTTTTTGTACAATTAAACTGGTGCTAAAACCGAACCAAAATTTACACCACGTAAAAGTCGATTTGCGTTTATTGTTAACCCCATCGAACACACCATATTAAGAAGCTTTGATAGGACCCTGTACAAATACCTCTTATATCACTGATCCACCTTTTAGTTATGCTATTTCTGTGTTTCACTGTTATTAGTTGTATAAATGATCATGAAGACCGCACAGTCGAAATAAATAAATATATAAAATAAAAGTGGGCGAATGAAGTGCACTGTATAAAAAACACAAAAGTATGAGACATCCAAAATAAAATAAAAACCGTGCAAACATTCAATAAATATCGGATTTTTTTAAATACGTTTTTTATATATATATACCTGTAGTTTAAATGTAAAGTAACGTGTATAATGTATAGCTTAACGATTTAAATTATGTTATCAGTAATATCAACAAATATCATCGGCAGATAGACTTTGCCTAAGAACACAATGTGATAACTATTATTTTCTCTTCTAAATCGCAATGTAATAAACGCTTCATAAATACTGTATATTTTTAAGCAAAAATTTCATTTACTCTTAAACTACGTACTATCGGGTTACTCCCGTAGTTGTCACGTTATAAGCAACAGTTCACATTGAACTGTCGATAGCATTTTGCCATTTTCCAATACTTTTATTTCAAGTGGGAAAAATCGAGAAAAAAGATAGACAAAAACAGAAAGCACTAAATTTCTAGGGGATCTTTTTTTGTGTCCTTTTTCTCTAAAACACAGTATGAAAAAATTCCACAGAATCTGTGCGTTCACTCGTTCTCTCTTCAGGCGTCAGTTCGAATTTTGTTTTGAAACGAAGAAGACCCTTCACTCCCATCCATGATGCATTCTTTTCTTGCAACCAAATCTATGTATCATCCTTTTTAAAATTCATGTGGTTATGTATCGTGTACTTATGTCTCCGTCAAAGATTTTCCCAGCTTGAAATTTAAACAGAAAACAACGAGACATACACTCACAAAAAATAATGATGAAACAAAAAACAAAACTAGAAATAAAAGAAGAAGAAACGAAAAACAAAGAACAAACCTATACCAAAAGAGAGAAAATATGATATACGGCTTTTGGAAATAACCGAGGCAAATTTTAAATTTGACAGCAAAGAAACAGACTTGGCAGAATCAAAACAGAGAAATTGCAGCGCGTTGCACAATTCCATTGGATACATAGAAAATGGAATTGCATTTTCTCCCTTTCCATCTTTTTTAAAACCCTCCTTTTTTTTTCAACAGCTTTTTCCGCTTCTCTCCCATAAGTAGGATGTCGTATTTTACAGCCGCTTTCTCGCCATTATTTCCATTTGTTTTTATATGTTAAAAAAGAAGGATCTCATTTTAAGTAACGTGGCGCACTCGACAACCAATGGAAAGCAGGAATAATAATAATAATAAAAAGAATAGAATAGAATATGGAGAGAAAAAAACCGTTGACCAACCCACCAATCGTGCATTTCAAACAACAACCCAGACAACGTTTTCATCAGCAAAACTTTATAACTTGGGTTGCGATGCAATTTTCCGGGCGAGAAAAAGTCTGTTTTTTAATGCTATTTGTTTTTATATATATATATATATATTTTTTTTATTGAAAGATAAAATTGCAAAAAAAAAAAGTACTATAAAACAAATTTTCTTTCTCGCAAGCTAAGCGAATTATTAATGGACGGCGTTGGAAAATTTAGTGGAATGAGAAATAAAGAACAACACTCTATTCTACAACTTTTATCCATAAAACCGAACGCCGTTTTGTTTTTTTTGTTTTTTTCTTCTAACGCTTTCAAGTGCAAAACAACAAATTGCTTCGTGCAAAACACAGTGGATTTGGAGAAAATTATATTAAAATAAAAAAAAAGATAAAATTGTGTAGCGTTTCCAAATTGCAATAAAAATCCTTTCTTTTTAAAATGAAGTACGACTTATTTGGAAAATATAAAGAAATGACACATTTTTTATGTATGAATTTTAAGTTCATGAAAATCAGCAAAACAAAATACTAAATTGTATGATATAAAATAATTGAAGTGTGAAAGTGTGTTAAGTAGCCATTTTGTCAAAAATGACCTAGAAGCATTTTCGAATGTGTTAGGTCATGACATATTATACTAGAGTATAATATGTCATGGTTAGGTGCAATCTATTTTCCTAATGCCTAATTTTGAGCAATGTGTGCAAAGATATTACTGCAGTAGTGTAATGAAGTGTACTAGTGTAATAAAGTGTGAAGTCACCCACAGACAACAAGGTAAGTTCAGATCTTTATACAGGTTTTTCTCAAAATTGTAAAAATGTTACTTAATACCAATTTACACCAGTCCCTTCAAATGCATATACTATATACTGCATTTTGAATCATATTACACCCACACTTTCTCGTTTTTATCTCCAAAGAGTTGTGTCTTAAACAAAGAATTTCAATTTCTTTGCGTTTTCAAGAACCGTTCTTTATTTCATCCGAGTTTGTTTTTTTTATAATATTTCATGTGATTTTTTTTTTGTTTAACAATGCCATCTCCAGAATAAGAGGAAAAATTCATTCCAGCTGCCTATCAAATATTAGTAATTCGACGCCATAAACATCTTGACCGTCTACAGTTACATCCTCAACTACCAAAAATAACACAATTAACTTTCTTCAAATAATACTATGTAATAAAATATGACCCAGACGGTGCCTCTACTCCTGGAGAAATCCAAGCAGTATAATATAAGAACAAAACCCACAAACCCCCTCCATATTATTTCTTTAAACACTCAACCGTTATTAAAAAGTACAAAAAAAAAATATCTACAACCAGGAAATAAGCGCTTAACGCACCCCTCCAACAACCGGAGGGTTTAAAGACAATGTGTAAAAAATAAAAGGGGGAAATGCGAGGAAGGTCTATGAAGGTGGGGGTATAGCAAAGACGCATTCAATGTCACCTGACGACATTCGTCATCGTACAGACAAACGAAGAGTGGCACCAGAAGGTTCTACCACCTGCATTTGCCTCGTAAAATGCCAATGGCCATTTCGGATCCATCACCTGAACGGTAAAAGCACCACAGACCTATGGTCAACGATCAACCTTTTTTTTTTCCCTTTTTCCCTCTCATTTTTAAAATAAAAAATATATTCCCCCAACCCCCTCACAGTTACTTCTTCTTTGTCCTATGAGTGGGAGGGATTTGTACAGCTTCCTTAACAACGGAAAGAAACGGATATTTTATGACTGTCAAATTCCATTTATTGATATGTGCGTCATGATGTAGGAGTTAGGGGTATAAACTTGTGTTTAGGATTTTTTTTTCTTCCCTCTTCGTTTATAACCATGAATTTTTACGAGTTTATTCGATTATTCTCTTTTCGTTCTTTTTTTCCTTCGGTTGAAGATTCACTAAATCATCGTCGCCAAAATTTTCCAAGAATAGCCAAGAGATAAAAATGAGCAAAATGCAAATATAAATAAAAGTCGAATTTGTCAAACGAGATTAATAATAATTCAAACTGCTTAAACTTGTCGTACCGTAAAGGGGGGATGACTTTGTGACACTTTTTTAAGATTTTTCTAAATATTACTCTAAAAGTATAATTTACAATATCAACCCAGTTCACTGATCCAGAATCCTATCTTTCTTATACCGATTCGTGTAATCAAATTACTTATTGCTCATGCAGTAAAGCAGGTATAAACGATAGAAGTTCACCCCTGATTGGGGGTGAATTTGTGACAAGGCTGATTTCTATATAAATATCATGGTATAATGTAAAATTACAAGGTTACCCCAAAAATATTTCATTTTTAAGTAAAATGTATTAAAAATATATAGAAAAGTTATAGAAATAGTTATATAAAAGTTATATAAAGATATAAGGTTTATTGGACCAAAGAAATGATGGCATTTAGAGCTTTATTAACTGTTCTTCTATATAATTTTTGTATGGGCGTGCACCTAATCGTCTTTTGCATGTTCGTGGCATGATTTATAATTGAGAGAAAAGCCTTGTGGGTTACCTTTGTAACAATAAATGTTGCAATTTAAAAATGGAAAATTTGCAGGGTGATTTGGAGGGGAGCAATACAAGTTGTCACAAAGTCACCCCCCCCCAAAAAAAAAAACTTTGGTGATTTTGATGGCTTATGTTTATCACAAAAAAAGTAACACCTTTTTGAATTAATATGCTCAAAACAAAGCAAACTGTGTGCCTGATGATCTCGTTTGGCTAATTCGCTTCAACATTGGTCAACACAGATGAAAGTTTACCAATAAACAACGGTGCAGTAACGACAGTGTTTACAATAGATGCTTTAAAACCATGTGTAATATGTCTAAGATTTTGAAACTTGCGACTTTCACAAGATACTGGGTTACTTGATACTATATTATAGACAATCTTATTCCCGCTAAAGACTGTGGTGCTAATTACGAATTTTTCATTTTTCACAAAGCCTTTAAGGTAGTGAATCTTTAGGCCCTGTACGTGTGGGTGACAATCGTGTTTTAACGAAGGACGAAATAAACCATTGAAAAAGTTTAAATCAAGATAAAATCAACGTCATGATAATACTGCATATGTCTAGATATCCTGTAATTAAGTTATGTAATATCATGATGCAATAAGCATCTATTAAATTATGAATAAATTGCATAGTAAAGTACATATTAACTCAGTAAACAATTTCCAAGAACTGGAGTTGAATCTTGTCCATAAAACCACAATGCAACATAAAATCAAAATCCTTTTATTACTTCGCAAATGTTTATTTTAAGTATAGACCGATGAATTTTGAAATATATTTTACTTTCATCATTCAATTGTACGACAAACAATATTGAATAGTCATTCTGTCTGTGTCATCTGTCAGCCTGTCTTTAAAATCTGGAATTGCCATATCTTAGAATAGCATATATTAGAGTACAGCTCTTTTACCTGTTTACATTTCGATTAAATCTCAACTTTCTTAGCGTTTAAAGAAACAATTTCACGAAATATCGAACGCTGTTTTTCTAAAATCTTGAATGACTGTATTTCTAATCCAAACTCCTGCACGCACACAATCATCACTAAAAAACTGTTACAAAGTCGCAAAAAAAAAAATTATATAAAAAAATCCAACTTTCTCACAAATAGCTTTCAGCAAAATCGTTAACTATTATTTTTCATTCATCTTGTTTATTTTTTTTTTCTTCGACTATTTCAGAATGAATGAAACTTCAGCTTTTTTTTTTTATATACTCTTACGACTTTTTTTTGTCCTGCATTTCACTCAACACAACCACCTGACATGAATCGCTGCCTAGTATTTATTTCATCCGATCACCACCCACAAAAAATATAAGTAGCTATAGCTACATATATATCTATATAATAAAAAAAAATCCGAAGACGTTTTTCTATGTGGTAACATTTATTCTTTTTTCTCCCAGCAGGTAAACAACATCGCTTCCAGGGTTTAAGGTTTGTTTCAGGGTCGTTTTGTGGCGTTGTCACGCGCCTTGCTTAGCTCTCTCATTGGGGCTTACAGTGGCAGCCTCTCCATTCATACCCAGGTAGTAGGCAAGCTCACGTGGTCAGGTTCCATGAAAGGGCTGGCGACGTATCAACGTTCGACGTCACATAAATTTCCCCACGGCTCCGACCCACCAATGGACCCGCCAACGACTAAAACGCCAACTGCCGACCACGCAGCTGTTTCACTGATTCAAGGCTAAACTACTACTTACTACTACAAGTAGGCCTACTATTAGTCTATTATTGGAAACTGCTCTTCACAAAACGACACACACTGCGTATGCGAAGACAGAGCTGCATTTTGAAGTGGCTCCATTGATCCTATGCTCACTCGACGTACTCGTCATCTACTCTACACTGACCACTAAAAGAGATGCATAATACATGCAAATTCATTATCTCACACGCACATCAAAACTTTTACCTATAAATTATACCTATCTTATAACCTCACCTATGATCACTTTCCTCGGCTATAAACTATCATAAGCTTATATAAGTGACCCGACTGTCGAACACTGCCATTCAAACTCGGCATGAGATGAATCTAATCTGTTAATAAAAACACATCATAGCACACGTGCATATTTGCACATGAAAAATGCAAAACCAGCTTAATAGTTCGTTCATCGATACAAATTTTAAACTTTTAACAAGTAATTAAATGCGTGTTTTTGATAACCTCGTAATTACTGAAACAAACACGTGGAAATACATTGTTGGCTGAAATATTGGCCGTTTATTTGGATAGGTAGATTTTATACTCTCAACAATGAATGGCTGCTCACGTAATGAGATAGTACACTATACGTAGGTAGTAAACTATAACAAAAAAAGCATTTATCTGTACAACAATGTGTGGTGGCTTGGAATGGCTTAAAATGTAGGTACGGTATATCGTCAGCAAACACTTTTCGAGGAAATACGGATCCTTCTTGTAACAAAATCTCAGAATTAACTGGACATTGATCCGTCTAAATTTGACAACAAGATAATCTACCACCCCATCCTATGTTAAAAATTTCAGCTTTGTAGGTCATTAGAAACCTACCAAAAATGTTTGTTGAACCACTTCAACCTTCGAGTAAGTTAAATAAAAGAGGTTTTTAAAAAAAATCTTTTTTAATGAAATAACTATAATGACACGGTGTTGATTGACACCATTCAGACAGACAGCAATACATGTCAGATTGTAAATATTATTATACTGTACATGAAAATGCACTCATCTTAAATACTATGGGCACGTATGTGACTACAGTAGCACATCATGGGTGGCCATACTGCATTAAGCCATACTCTAATAAGCTAAACATAACCTTTCATACTTTTCGGACTTAAACATTATTAAAGGATATGTTCGACCCAACAGTTCTACTATAGATACCAAACGCAACTATACACGTTTTAATTCACGTTTTAGGCCTATGTACTTTTTACAGTTAAAAACCCATCAAAGTGTCATAACTTTTTCTTTTTTTTTAATTGTTCATTTTTTTACCACATGTTTTTGATTTTGGTTTGAAAACTGCTTGACATGCAGGAAGTTCAAATTATTAGTTTTGTATAGCAACTTTTTTGTTCTTATATTTGACGAATAAAAAAGTAGGCTTTCAGAGCAACAATTTGCAACCATTGTCGTTTTGTGCGTGCGAATGTTCATCGTGAAACTAACATAATAGGGTTCTCGGCATATCCTCACAACGTCACCACCACCTGCCTGCCTGCCTACTATGTCTAGATAGGCCACTACAGACCCTATTTCACTCTGTATTACGGACCCAGTGAAAACTAAAGGTCATTAATAATCACTTTACCTTTCCTAACGCGCTAATAAATTAAACTAACGTTTCAATAAAATTTACGATTTTGCGTTTCATTTTTTTTTCTTCTTTCAGTTAATGTTATGTAAGTTAAACAACTTGCTACGACTTCTTCGAGAATAATAAAAAAATCGATTCTTTTTTTTTATTTTCATTTTTATCTTTTTTTTTTTTTTTAACCTAGTCCACTAGTTCTAGTCATTAATAACTCCTTTTCAAAACGTGACGTGTAGCTCAATTATTTCAAATAAATATCGAAAATTTTATTCCTTACGATTACGAAATACAAAGATAAATAATAAAAAAAAAGCTACTTCTAACAAGCTGAATAATATCTTTTTTCTTTATATATGTATATACCGTTTCAGATTAAGTTTTGATTTCACCTGCCTGTTAAATGGATGTTTTTGCGTGGAAATATGGAAATCGAGACACGCTTATTAAATGCGAATTGCTCATTTTCGACCTCAAAAAAATATAAAACACCAACGTCTACCATCTGGATTTTAAAACGAACAATTAGTATTCATTACAAAAAATATATATAATCCAAAGAGGTTCTTACATTAATAAGTAAATTTTACGAGTGTCAATATTTACTTAGCGAAACTCTTTATCGCCTAATGAGTGACAATAAAACGACAAAATGATACTCAAACAGTATACAAAAAAATCTGATAAACAAACGTAAAGCAGACATAAAAACACGATGTAAATGAACTTATCACTTTCTTTGGAAGAAAAAAATTAACAACAATAATTGAGCTGTTAGAAAACCGAATAAAATATTGATGGAGGTCAAAACCAGAAGGGCAAAAGGATTGTCGTTAACGGCTGCTGGTGCACTTGTTAGACAACAGTGTTACACCCCTGATTCACACCAAAATGTCATTAAGATTACAATAAGGGTAGAAAAATGCTGCAGTCAAACTAACTCCCTGAAGAAGGTGACGCAATTAAGAAATGATGAATCGTTTGGCATAAGCTAAAAGAAGAAGAAGAAGAAGAAAAAAATCAAACATAAAAACCCTCAGAAACTCATCCGACTCAAAAGCCTGTACGATATCTATTGCATTTCTATAACGGAAAGAAAATAAACATGACATATAGGTCTTGGATATTAAAGCATTTAGTGAAAATCGAAAACAAGAAGAAAAAAAAACTTGGTTCATAATACATATATATTTCTCTTTTCGATATTTCAGTTCTATGAATTGAAGAGAGTTAACGAAGAACTAGTGGGAGGATTAATAGGCACCGCGACGTCATTAGCGACTATAACCGTTAACTTAGCTCATAAATCATCACCACCACTGTTGTTCTTAGTTTCGAGAAAAACGTTGTAATGACCGAATATTTGGCACATGTAATGTAGTATATAGCTGATGTTTATTTTTCATCTTTTCCTCTGTTATTACTTTTTTGTTTTGGTCGACCCCTAATTTTTTTTTACGTATATTTTTTTTTACTTAAGTTTCGCATGGCGGGATTTATTTTATAATTTATATATAAACAAAACAACTGTTAAAGGTTATGTGTCTACTCTAGTGAATAAGTAGTTTTATCACCACCCAACATGATGTCGACACAGGCTAACACAATATTCACAAGATCACACTGAATATCTGCATAAATCTCAACATATTGAACTGAAATTGGAATTTTTATAACGCCATATAAATTGTAAATTCACCCGAATATATCACCATATACGCATATATTATAAAAAAAAATCAAGTAAGGAATGCTCAGTAAAGCCTGACACTTCAAGAAATATAAATAAATCTAAAATTTATCAGATTTATATGAAAATCAAGCGTTAAGTTACAAGTACAGAATTTTGCTAGTGCATGTATTTTAGTGTCTTACCAGAGATTTTAAACCACTATAGGCCTACAACTGATATTTAAACTAACAATTTTAATCAGACTAAAGATATGAGAACAATAGTTCACATGTCTGGCATTGTTCTTTTAGACATTGTACAGCAATGTACTGAAATTTCGTTATAACAAATTATCGTATCCGAGATCTCACTGTATCCTATGGTTGATAGTTATGCGACTCATTAAAACCATATTCTCAAAACGAGAACTAATATTCGATTCATGAATCTGGTCTTAATTTTAACTATGCAAATCTTATTTTTTGAAACTGAAATGAGTGCTGCATCTGTTCAATGTGGAATTTAATGCCATTCATTCTATTGAGGTTTCCCCCCTGAAAAACAGGACAAAGTGAACATGAATGTTCACGTGTGTAAGTAGAGATCCTTTCAAGAGGGTAAATGCAAATGTGAAAAATAACAACTACATCCAAAATATATTTCCCCGTTGAAGGAAAAAAAGTGAACCCCACATCTTGCAACAACAACACTAAGCTTTCAAGCGAGGCAGAGGTTGGGGGGTTGTGTCTCTGTACCCCGAAAAGAAAATTGGAAACCCCCTCAGAAAATGGGGGAAATAAAAAAAAACCACCCTAAAAGTTTTAAGGGACCAGCCTTTAAGAAGAAGGCCAAGGACACAGTTCCCTTTTTATCAGGGAGTTACCATTGTTCCATCCATCAGGCTCGTGACAGAAGAAAAGCTGAAATTAAAGGGTCCGAAATTTTGCAACACCGGACCTGGGGGGTGGTATTGAAAAGGGAACATCCCCTCAATCTAAAATATATATATATGGATGTATGTGTTATGTGTATATATTTATAGTAAAATCGAAAGATGAGAACAACAACTACGACAGTAGTACAACTGCCAACCATTTTCTACGCCGTTTTCCCCCTTCTCTCGCTATCCCATCCCTCTCACCCCTCGATGGGTTTCAAAGATGCACGTGCACCGGTAGTGTGTGTGTGTGTGTTGTTTTTTTTTCTTCTCTTGGACCCCCAACACCTGCCAAAAAAAGTCTGTCTGTCTGTCCTACAGACCTAGTGGCGGTACAAGGCGGAGGCAGTGCAGATGGAAAGGTGAAAATATAAGGAAGAGAGAAAAAAATCCTGAAAACGTTGACGTAGAAGTTAAGAGTCAGCTTTGTTTATTAGATGCCCAGTTCGAAATGCGAGCGAAAAATGGAAGAGAATTCCGACCGCCATCTTTGATGATGGTGACGGTGGCCACACGCGTTTATTCTCTCCCCCCAAAAAATTGCTCCGAGTTCTTGTATTTTTTTCTACCCCCCCTGGACTACGCTGCTAAGCTTCAAATGGAAACTCGTTCGTGAAGAAAATGAGCCAAACGTTATAGTGGTAAATATCATGGTTCATGATTCTGAATGAGTTGATAATAATCAAGCGATACCGGCGGCAGCAGCAACTCGAAACGAAGAATTGATTCGCAAAAAAAAGGAGCAAAACATAATGCAGCTCGGCATCGATCACCAGAATGGCAGGTAAAAAAAAAATAATAATATCCACACCAAACAAACTCAAAAAAGATGCATTTACATTTGCACACCCAAAATCGAAAATTCTATATTATCTAAATAAACTAAACATAATCTTATCCAATGTGAGGAAACAACTCACTGCAACGATTTCAACCACATGCCATTTTATAAACACATGCATACCGGTTTTAACGTGATTTTTAGTCAACGCTGGATTTTTCAGTTAATACGATTGTACAAACCCCCCAAATTATCCATAAATTACAGTGAAAAAAAAATCGCGTGCACTTATGTAAGCGCAGTTCCTGAAAACCTAGATGCCCATCAATTTTTTCAGCTTTACAAACGAGTATTAGGCCTACAACTTTTTTATATATAAACAAAATCTTGATTTTTGTAATATTATTAAACTTACCAATAATTCTGTCAGCGTACGGTTTTTTTGTATAAGGTTTGCAATTTAAGCCTATCCCAAACATTGACCCTAATAATAGTCATCAACAACCTAAGAATAGATGACACCAACGTGTTGTCATGCCAAACATTTTCACTCTAGACTTGCTGTAATGCTTCTAATCGTTGACCTCGCCATTCGAACACCTAGTTGTTCATTGCTAACATTCGTGATAATCTAATTAGCTCAATAGAATCAATCGATTCTAAGTTCACATCTGACATTCATAACACAGTCTCTACACTTTAGAAACTCAATGAAAAATACACCTGCCAATAACAACAATTCTTAGGCCTATGACATGTCATCGACCTTCATTCGGCGTTAAGTTTATGAACCAACTAAATTATCGTTTAAATTCTTATATTTCTTTATAACAAAATAAAATGAACCAAATCAAAAATCTTAAGCCGGGTAGAAGAACGCAAAGTCACATCTCAAAAATGTTTTGAGTAATTTGCACTCCTTTTGACGTATGGAATGTCAACTCCTTCCAACTACTGCAAAATGTTTTTTTTTAACAGAACGAAACGATGTTACGACGATATAAATCATGATAAAATGTATAAAATCAAAGACATCATCACCACCCTAGGCCGGTACGTTATAATAAGTACGACATACATAAACCAAAATAAATTAATGAAAAAAATTACAATTAAACGTCATGTCAACCTTCGGATAACTATATAACTACACTTTACAAACACACACACGACTGATAACCACAACTTAACCTGACGACAAAAAATCTCACCAACCTGACAGAGGTGATGACAAGGTTTCAAGATCAAGCACAATACCCCTAAAAATACCCACTGTCATCTCAACTCGATTACACGGAAAAACAACCACCACGATACCAACAGCAACAACAACAACAAGACATCAAACTAATATTGTTTTCTCTTAAGAAATACAAAACTAACAGACGACGAAAGAGCATGCGGGAGATATATTTTTAAAACAAGAGACAAGGGCCACCGACAACATGGAGAGAGAGTGAGGGTTAGGGGCAAACGGGATGACTGAACGTGATCTAATACGTATAATTTTTTTCCTCCTCTATGCACAAACAAGAAGAAAGAGTATAGTTTTCGTTCTACCTACACCTCAACCATGGCCATCGCTTGTCGAGTAGCGGGTCCCCAACCGCCGACACAGTACGCAAGGCGTCCATCCGGCTACGAAACGCGCGTGGGCGTCGTCGCAACAACTCCTTTCCGCCACAGCTGCTGCTGCTGACCGCATCGGAGGCACCGAAAAACAGAGGGGGAAGGTTCTTCTGGGTCGTACTACTACTACCACTACTACAACCAAACCCCAATAAGCAGGCGACGCCGAGCTTGGCCCAACGCTCGCGAGATGGCACCAACACTAGGGACATCAAGCTGAGAAGGCAACGTGCAACTCGAGACGTCTGGTGGCGAAAACCCCAAACTGGTCCTACGGCTACTGCAACTCGTGTTAGCACATCGCCAAAAAACCATGGCCCTCGGCTCGTGAAGAGCGTTCGTTCTATCCGCCGTCGTTTTTTTGGAGGTTTGAAATTGTTTAGTTTTGATTATTTTTCACATTTAAACTATAGAATTCCAATTTTTAAAAAATTACATGGTATATATATGTACGTGGATTCAGGCGCTAATGGTCTAAAAAAAAAGGTGATGAGTGACCGTGGCGGAGAAAGCATCGTCTCGGCAGTTTGTGGAACCGTCGGAGTCGGCAATGAGGAAATTTTTGTGTTTTGAAGGTATTCAAGTAGTGTTTTTTTATTTATATATTTTTCTATTGCTCTAAATATTATAAACAATTATTAAAAGATAAATTGAAAGTATGAACGAGAAAAAACAAAACAAAGAAAAATGTTTTTCAACGTAACCGTCCGTCTTTGTTTTCTCCGACAAGGCCTAGGCGTTTTGCCATTCATTGCGCGCTTTCGTATTTGACTTCAAATAAAACTAGACGTGACTAACAAACTAAGCTTTTAGCTAACCATTTTAGCAACGATATCTTTACGATCACTGAAGATTAAATATTTTTAAAAGTGATAAATGTTTAAAAAGTAGTTATAAAAACATTACTGCTAGATAAGCAAATACCGGTAAATCTTTGTCATCGCTACTGTGCGCGCGATTAAGCCTATACAGTTCATAGGCTCTCGTAAACCTAGAATAAGTAATGCGGTATACAAATCCAACAATCTATTATTTATTATTATCAAAATATACATTTCATTTAAGAATAAAGTAAAAGTAGTTTCGTGGAATACGACTACCGTATGGCATAGCGAACTCGGCACAAATTAAAATATACTTGTCGTAAAGATGGTAAAACGTTTATATACGAAATATACTTTGATTTCTAAAATTACTTTCACGTAATCAATATTATAAATAACAACACCAATTGTAGTAATTCGTTTCTACTAAATAGATGCTTTTATTAAGTGATCGAATAATTTTAATCTGTGTAAACGGTTGATAGCTACCAATGTTACGCACATTACTAAATTATTCGTGTAGAAACATCAAACCAAACTAAACAATATTTTGTTATAGTCATTAAAAAATGATTTTTTTTTAAATAAAAGTTATATTATATCAGTAAATAATTAAATATAAAATCGTACAAGAATAATAGTTGAAGGGCCAGGTGTAAAACGGTGTTAAATAACATTTTTAAAATTTCGAGAAAAACGCGTTTAAAGATCTGAGCTTTTCTTGTTGTCTATAGGTTAATTCACACTTTTTTTGCACTAATATCTTTGTACATGTTGTTGTTTTGCAGCAATAAAATTATGCGCCAGAAAGGTGAAATTGCACTTAACACAATCAAAAAATGCTCTATCTCATTTTTCAAAAAAAGTTACTTAACACACTTTTACACTAGGTTCTTCAATTATGCTCGAGAGGTTCGCAGAAGTCTGAGAATAAATAAAATACAGGAGGTTCTCGGTTTATGAGGGTTCCATTCCGCGAAAACCTTGCATAAATGAAAATCGCAAAAGTGGAAAAAAATGTAAGATTCAGTTACTGGTACACCACTGCACAAAATAGTGAAGTTTTCTTGAATATAACAAGTATATAGAAGGGTTTTTCTCGTTGAATATAAACAAGATCTCATATATGTAACCCGTGTAAACCTAAGATCTTTTTAAGTCTGTTTATAAGCAGTATTCCTAGGTGTGACCTATCATTCTACTCACCAGTCAATAGGTTTTAAAACTAAGTACTGTAACTAAATCTAAATACGTATGAGGCTTGATGGTTCCTCTCAATGCAAGTTAATTAGTACTAAACCGTGTGTTAATTACAAAATTTACTAAAAATCTGGTTAATCTAATTCTAAAAAGAAACAGTGTTTTAACATACAGCCACCAGTATGAGAGCGCCACATGTCTATAGTTTTGATTAGTTAAAACACAGAAAAATATATTAATTTTATGATTAACGGTAAAATTTGTTGTTTTTTTTAACTAACCTAAACTGGAATCTATACCCATAAACACAAGTTTAAATTAGTTAAAATAACAACAACTTTATGCCACTCCCATTGCAGTCAATGTGTCTTTACCTACAGTTAAGACCCAAGTACCAAAAAAAAACAAAAACAGATCTTCATGCTTGGTGTACAAAATCGAACATCCACCAATTTCTGTATGTTTCCTATTTTTACAGAACCAATCCGAGAAATGAAGAAGCAAATCGACCGGCAAATCCTTTCCAAATTCATTTCCACCCCACGAAAAAAAAATGGGTGGTAAGCAGCGGGTTGTTACCCTCTTCATTACGGTATTAATCTCGACCCGTAGGTCACACCTCAGTAAAAAATAGGGGGATGTGTGGTATGTGTATTTTTTTCAACATCAAACCCCTACGGGAACGTGTTTCAATTCATCCGAATCGCACGGACGACCACCCTTTGACAGCCACCCGAAAGTAGCAAAAGCACCCATCCTGTACGACAACCCTCGTGTTGGACCCGAAAAAAAAAATTGGTGTTACAAGAAAGGAAAGGGGGCAAAAGTGAAAGAGAATGAAAAAAAAAGGGTACTCATTCATTCACTCACACTCATTCAACCCCCTTTGCCTCCTCCCGTGTCTACTGTGTGTAATAACATTGAACGGGCATAATGTGTTTTTTTTCTCTTTTGCCTTTTCATCCTTTTTATCCGAGGCTTGAAAGTGTTAAATTGGTGTCAACCCATCCGATGGGGGGACTTACTCTTTATAGTACAAGTTGATAGTATCGCGCGGGTTTGTTTGCTATAGGGCAAATGCCCCGAAAGAAGAATATGTATGTATGTATATAAAAAAGAGGAACCTCGATGATTAGCATAATTCGGGGGTATAATATCACCAACCGAGCGAGGCTATTGAGAAGCCACCAGCTGGACGAATTAAAAGCAAATTACCAACTCTTTGCTTTCAAATTAACCCCTCCGATAAAGTACTTCGGTGGCCATTTAGTGGAAAACCGAGGTAGGTGTGTGTGTATTGAGAAAACCGAATTGAAAAAGGGGGAAAAAGATGAGAGGGTGAGTTTTGAATCAATGGGTTGTTGAGGGAGGAAAGGGATGAAGTGGGAATAATTTTTACAAAAAATAAAAGGGTGAGCGTACGGAAAAAGTATCCCACGACTACAATACACTTTGTGTACCCCACAGGGATTAATACAAGGATGATTTAACGTGAAACATGCATTTAGATATGCTAACGTTTAAACTGGATGTTTATCAATACAGTGTGGATAATTGAAATGAAGGGCTTCGGTCTTTTGAAGCTGAATCTTCAATCTGCTTTCATCAATACCACCATCTACCTCAAAGTCGTTCAAACCACGCTCTGCTACCATTCGGTCCGGACCAAATAAAACAGTGTTTGACAAAGAGATGATGAATATATTTAAAGGTGATATATAATGATAAGCCGCATTTTTTAAATTGTTCAGGAGAGCCGTTTTTCTGGTGAGAAACTCCCTAGATTACCATACTGAGTAACAGGGTGATTTTGTATATTATGCTATCATTTTCTAGAAAATCCAGGAAGTGGTGAAGTAACAAGCTAGAAACAGTTTGATGTGAAAATGTAATTTTTGATAAAAAGTGTGGCTTATCATTATCATTATATTGTCCGGAGCCCTTCAAATATCTTATATGAATTGTCATTTAATAAAAAGTAAATTTCTGTTGTGTATTTGATACTTGTGCATTATCCAATAGTATGAGGACGCCATATGATTTTAATTTAGGTTAATTAAAATTAACAAAAATGTATCAATTTTATGATTAATGATAAAATTGGTTGTTGTTTTTATCATAAAACATTTTTTGTTTGTTTTAACTAACTTAAACTCGAACCTACACTGCTATACTTATCCATAAACATGTGATAGCCTCATACCACATGAGGCTGTTGGTTAATACACAAGTAACTATATTTTTAAAAACGATTTCAAAACACATCAAATAATAATTTACTTTTTTTCTAGTGAAACGTATAAAACAATTTTTTGTACTGTACTTTTATAATAAAGCTTTTTTACTCCACCATCATGATTTTCTTTTTCTGTCCATCGTGACATGCATGGTCTTTAACTATGATGAGTTTAGGTAATAAGTTTTCTTAACTAGTGGTTGTAAGGTTATCCTTCGCTAACGTAATTTGTCATTGACGCAAAAAACTCGTAAAACTCAGTAGTAAAAGAAAGTAATGGTCCTCATTAGTGAAAATAAAATGGAATTATCACCACAGGTAATGTGCAACCATAAACCTTATTCTAATCACCAAAAATAACTAAATTTGTACAAGACACAACTGACAAAGAACTGACAAAAGTTACTTTTTCTTTGGAAATAAATGAGCAAAATAAAGCCAAATAATCAAAATAGAATTTTTTAAAGAACTTTAACAATATGTTTATCTGGGTCCATAATTTATAAATTATGTATATAAATTGAAAATACTGCATACTACTTGTAGTTCTTTGTAAAATTGAAATAATCCAAACTGTTATTTTGATAGGTAAGTAGGTACTTGGGGTTTAACGAGGGCACCGACTGGCTTTTACAGCTATGTCATTTGGCCCTCAGACTTAATTTAAATTAGAAGTACAAAAAGTTATTTTGATATATAAATATGTTATAAGTCAAAACTAAGTCACTAATGTTTATCAAGTTAAATATGACATGCATTACGTGAATTTTACATAACATGTCATAATTATAACGATTATTTGTTTTTAAATCTGCAGTCTACTTTTACATCTAAATTAACTTATTATATAATTAATGCTTCGTTCGATTGGATCGATAATTTTGATGCATGTGTCCGAATTTTGATCGTTTTTAGCATAGCGACAATTCTGGTGACAAACAACCCTCGTCGCTGGCTCCCTCTGACTTTCGAAGCGAGAAACATTAAAATAGAAACTTGGCATCGAACGTGAACCGAACCACTTATTGCACAAAATGCCCTACCCTAAATATAATTACAATGGTTCGTATAAGCTTCAACGCCTTTTATGGAGTTCGATGGCACTCGTTTTAAAATTGAAACTAGTGGAAGGAAAAAAAAATACAAATATAAAAGTGGAAGAAGTTGTTGTTGTTGAAGTGGTTGATGGAATAGAAGTGAACCCAAATGAAAAAAAAAAGTCAATAAAAAAGAGTGAGAGGAAGAAAAAAATCTATTTGTTGTCTTTAAAGTGGACAACAAGTTTACACTCGGGAAACAAGTTCTTATATTTTTTTTCTTTATCTCAAAGTGCCCCTGTACTTCTATACTGATGACTTCCCATTTCTATAGTTGATGCCCCTTAAATTTTCAGTTACAAAAGAGTACCGTGGGAATGATCCTTTACCGAAAAGAAAATAAAAACAAAGAAACAAATAACATAAAAAGCCAAGTTAGAAAAGTGTGACGTAAATAAAGACAAGCTACAATGTACGTCTAGCAGCAAGGTCTTAGAATCTACTATACAGTGCGCGGCTAACACAACCAGTGCTTATACCATGGAGTTGAATTCTATATTACAATCACTATAGAAATAGATTATAATATAGTCTGTATAATTGAAGGGCCTGGTGTAAAAGTGTGTTCGTGTCGAGTAACATTTTTGTCAACAAATTACGTTGAAGCAAGCATTGTTAGGTGCAATTCTACCTCCCTGACGCATAATTGTGAACAAAACAGCAATATGTGCAGAGATATTAGTGCAATAGGTGTGAAATAGCCCATAGACAACAATGCAAGTTCAGATCTTTAAACGCGTTTTCCTCGTAATTGCAAAAATATTTCTTAACACCCTTCCACACCAAGCCCTTCAATTATGAACCCACAATAGTAGTTCCATATATAATGTTCAATATTCTTCAATTATCTTCTGAAGATAAAAAAAAAAGTGAAAGCGTTCACAATCGCTCAATGGAGGAACAATGACAAAAAATTTCTCCCCCCAAAACTGTCTTTTTCTGATTTATTTCAAAGAAAGAAAACTTGTCCTCCAAGTGACACATCATTTCACTAGCTGCGAAATGTTCCCATTACCACATGGGCCAAAACGTAATAAACCTTCCAATTGCGTTGGCTATGATACACACGTCTGCGAATGATCGGGGACGTGTGGAGACCCATTCGACCGAAATCAATGCATAACTGATGGGAAAGATGGCTTCTGTCAACCGTTTTCCCTGTTTCCTTTCTAATACTTACTTCGGGCAAATGCCCACCAATAAAGTCACTTGACAATCGGAAATCATCCTCGCACCCACCAGCAACACCTTCACTTTCGTAAGATTGTATACGTACTTAGTCGGAATATGTAAGCCAAGCCCGATAAAAGTTGCTACATTGACTAACATTAAATATACATATAACACCACTAAAATAGACTGTATAAATGTGTATACCATACACATATACATACACACACGAGAATTAATCATCCTAATACTGTAGGTACGATAAGTTGGATTGCAAACACAAATTACAGAACGTTCTTAATTAATTTTAAACACATTTACAGATGGAAAAACAATCTCCACTTGTAATGAAAATCCCATCATCCATGTCACCACTTCAACCATGTAAGAAGAGAGTAACATAACTCATGTAGGAAAGTGTTTGCTCGTCCATGGCCAAAGACAATTTTGCAAAGAAGCTAATGACACCGAAAGTAGGCTTTCCTCCATAGTTTTAGATAAGTCGACGTTTGTAAATGTTTCGATGACTAAATGATAAAGTGGTTAATCGTTATGAAACTGTAATTAATCTAAATTTCATGGTGTACGAGTGAATATCAAAGTAACGTTTCGTTGTTGCTCTTGTCATAACATTGTGATACTTTGTGATTGATCAACAAGAGCTCAGAGTTGGAGAACAAATTTTCATAGGCTAATCTAAATTAATTCAATTTTTTTGTTGTCATGTTTAAAAAACTTTCTGAATAAGTATAGAAAAAAAGGTGCAATAAAAAAAAACTCATTTTTTTTTTTATAAACGCTGTTTAAAAATTCTTAGCGCGCTCAGCAAAGCAAAAATCTGACCAGACCATATCCGGTCCCATCTTTCTTTGACGAGACTTTCCTTAAGAGCAATTCTCTTTAATTTAAATGTCACCTATTATCATAATGATGGCAAAAGGCTTTCCAGGTGAAAGAATTTTTTTTCTCCTTTCTTTCTTTCTCTTCTTTCTTTTAACACTTCTCGCGCTTACGTCTTGAGACCCTGGCAACGTTAACCTTGGAATTCCTTTTACTTTTCTGGGGACTGCAATGACCTAATCCCAAACCAATCACCCCCCAACCTAAATGAACATTACACGCGTAGAAACCTAACACAAAACGATCAACGCGTCAGCTTAACTTTAGTTTAAATTAGTATCGGCTAGTTTAATAACATTATTTTGTGCTTAATCAACATATCAGAATATATCATTAAATGATTTCTGAAACAACAAAACAGTCTGGAAGTTGGGTGTTTTTTTTTTTCATATGACCACCATACTATTGACGGATAGGTTTTGGGTGATAAAATCCATTTGATTTTTGTAATAGAGTCCCATCATTCTCTGGGAACGTGCTCTCGTCCCCGATAATTCCCACCCTCTCCCGCCACACACATATACACACACAAAAGCAAAAGGACAAGTTAACACGATGAAGACCTGACAAGTCACTGATAACATCGCAGTAGGAAAAATGAAACAACTTCATATCACCTCCAACTCCCACTGTGGTGACTTTCATGGACCTTTAATCGACTTATTCCAGAAGTGATGTCGCTTTTTTTTTTGCTATTGCGTTTTACTAAGCAATACAAAGCAAACAGCAAACACTCGTCACTATTTGATTAATAATGAACAAAAAAAAGTGCATTGTCAGTCAGTTTTCACAATTATTAACAGTATTCCTTTTGCAACAGTATGTCGAGTAATCTTGTATAATAATCAAACACTTATGGGGTCCTATCTGTTACGATGGTCAAATATGTAAATTTTAAACAAAGTTCTCATCACGTGAAGTAAATCTGCATTTATAATTTGTTCATAGAGCTAACCTCTATGAAGCATCTGCCTGGTCGGAGTGTGTTGTGGTTCAAACTAGCTGTCAGCCCGTCAAATAATAACATTGATGGGTCTCTGGGTCTAAAGTAACCCGTCAACGATAATATAACGAACACCCAAAACATTTTGATGCTCTTTGTTTGTTTTGGAACCCTCTTTTATACTCATGTTGGTTTACTCTCTGATCGTTATATTCATGTTTGTTAACTCTCAGGTTGTCACGGTGAATCCCCGTAATTCAAAGAATTTTCATTGTTTTAACTCATGTTGCATCGCGACATTCGTTACTTGTGTTTTTACTTGTTGTCATGACGCCACAACGGTACTCACGCACGCACGGCTCTTGCATTTTATTATACAAAAAGATGTGGTTAAGACCTAACATATCATTTCCAAACGTGGAAAGAATAGCAACTAATTGTGTTGGGATTTGAGATAACTTATCATTACACTGCGCAAAATCCGATCTGCGACATAACCGAGGCACGGAATATACTGTATTAAGATCCCACATACTGCATTAATTGTAATTGAAAAATTGCAAAACAAAGAAATCTAATTGGAATAATGGATAAAAATGAAGCATGATTTGAAACCTGAACTGTTTACCGATATATAAACATTAACAAAGACACGTTGTGATAAGTGAACTGTTAGAATGAAATGTGACACTGGAATATGACATACGTATATAACTTACAAAAAAAGTATTAGCCTCGAGTCATTGTATCCCATTTAAGCGAATTTTTTTCAACTAATGTAGTAGGGATGTTATTAAAAAAAAATCGGAATACAACTCGTTTTAATAAGTCAAAATAATAGACAGTTTTTTTATAAGTGTCTAAAATTCATCTCACGATTCTTAACGGTAATTACTTGAGTCATTTTTTGTACCGTTGAAAAAATCGGTAATAAGAGAAAATGCGAGGGAATAATACTGTAAAAAAAAATAATAAAACAAAGAAAAAAAAAACAGAAAACATGAAGCAAAAAAAAAAAGTTTTCAAACTTCGTAAGGGGAAAAACTTATCTCCGATGGAGATGAAGTTGTGGTTCTTTCGTATTTTATCCACATGTGGTTCTTATGTCTTAATGATAATAAAACCGTAGTAATGATGTAAACTGACCGTTGCTTTGGACAGCAAATGAAGACAGAGAAAGGGTTTTGTTACCGAACATAAAAACTGTGCAACCAACGAACAAATATACTGTAGCTATACAGTATAATATACTGCATATACATACAATGTACTGTATAAAATTGCTATCTATTATGATAAAGCTAAAGTCTGGAAAGTTCCAGACTCGATAGTGATGAAGACATAGCTAAAAGAACATTTCAAAGAAAGATGTTGAAAAAAAAAATAGGAGGGGGGTCTAGATGGGGGTTGCATTATAAGGCAAAGCGAACAAATGAAACCGAATTCCGCCGTTTGATAAGGCACTAGTACTGTAGTATTGTACGGGATGGCAATGTCAGCAGAATAAATGGTTCTCGGATCACCTTCCAGTCGCAGTAATTGGGTCTTGAGCGGCAAAGCATTCTGGGAACTTGGTCCCACTTGGATGAAATTCAATGAGCAAAGGACCCGATGGTTTTTCGATGCCAACAACATGACACAAGTGAATTTCTGATAGCTCCTACTGTTTCTACACAGAACTGCAAAAAATTTAAAAGTAAAGGTAGAAGAAGGTGGTGAACTTAGTAGATGGTTTCCGCCAGTCTCCCTCCCCCAAATCTTTTCGACTGTGAAAGATTGGTTTCAATTCGAGGGTTGGTAGATGGTGTGGGGGTGGGTGGCCAAAAGACGAAGAAAACGGTGATTTCACGCGAGGATTTCATTGGAAATTGTGTTTGGTGGCGGTTATAGAGAGATATTTTTTCTCGTTGTTTTTTTTTTTAGCTTTTTAAATTCCATGTTGCAGAAAGAGCGTATAGTAGTAATTGAAGTGATTCTTTCCGCTGCGTTGGCCTAATCTCTGTCCAGTTGACAAAATATAGAAAACTAAGACAAAACTTCCCAGGAATGATAAAGTTTAAAATGAAATCGAACTGTTTTTCAGAAAACCTGTATCGTTCTAGTAATCTATGAGATTTTGTTTGCTTCACTGGAAGATTGGAAATGTTAATAAAATTAGCATTTTGAATGGCTGAATAAGGATATGTTAGCTGAAGAATCGATAACGAACGTCAAAAATAATCGCTCCTGAAAACAATGATTGTGCACTAGCTTGCTAACTATTTATTGATCCTAAACATACATGTATGTATAATATTTTATTACTAGTGAGTGAAGAACTAGCTTTTGAAACACAAAAAATCTTTCTTTTAGCTACTAGTTTGAAAAATTATGTACTGTACAGTATATCAAGGAAAGGTGTTGTAATATTGATACATCGTACATGTATAACATAAAATTAAGAAATGTACACCAAGTTCTCACTTAACGTCGTGGATAGGTTCCCGAAAACTACGACTTAACTGAAACAATGTTAAGTAAAACCATTGTAATTAACAGTGCTCTAGCAGCACTGTATGCTACACTATGCAGGTTTTACATCGACGTTATAACGAAACGACGTCATAACGAAACAACGTTAACTGAAACAACGTTAAGCGGGGACTTGGTGTATACCTAACCCGTTGAAAATAAAAACCAAACAAAACTTCACTGAAGTATGTGTAGTATATGCTATAATGTTGTTCTCGTTAGACATTGTCACCACCAACATTAGGTTAACGTTCCTCGCAATGACAATTACCCAAAATGACAATATCCAATAAAACGCCAAACCCGAAGAGGCATTCGAGTTAACACAACCCTATTGCTACTACTATAGTGTGTTCTTTCTAGGGTGATTTCCCCCCACCACGAAAAGCTGGTCGATACACAAGAAGTGGGGAAAGGGTGAATGCGGTCTTCTTTGCTTTACCACTCAACACCTACCAAACCACCACACCACTAGATATATATCGAATGTCCCTGAAAGAGTTAAACATGTCTTCACAAACCCGTCTATTTCCTTCTTGCTGACAAATGCTTTCCAAAAAAAAATGGATCCTTACCCTTCACCCAACGAGAAAAAAAAACATTTCGGGGGCCTAATGAGTTATTTCTATTTGCTACAGTTTATCTCCCACCAACCAAAAAAGAAGCCGTTATCATCGAATCCTGATGCCTTTCGGGGACGGGAACAAACAAAAAAGACCCCCACACAACCCTAGCCTAACAAAAAAATGGTACCTCTAACAAAAAAAAAACAAAAAAAAACAGGACCGCACAGAGAGGGGGTCAAATTTCGGTAGGGCCCACCAACAGTGCTGGTCAATCCATCGGTGGTCCAATGAAACCAAACCTTACACATCAGAAACCTAGGGAAAAAACGGGGGTGCCTTGTAGTCCAGTGCCCTTGTGTTGGAGAGGGGTCACCCGATAGTGTCGTACCAGGTTCGGACAAGTCAGTCGTGATTGTCCCTTTTGCGTATGGTCACATCCAATTACGCAGATAGGAGTAGAGTTACATGCGTCACACACTCGTAATGATGGAGTCCAGATAGCGCTCTACAAAACCTGAGGACGACTAAGGTTTCCTCATTTAACGTTTGCTGTGCTTCTCTTTTCTTCTCTTTCTCTATCTTTTTTTTTTTTTGCTCTTGTTCCGTTTTTATTTCTTCTTCGACTCGCTGTTTTTCTCTCTTTTTTACCCCTCCAGCCCCACCCTTTCATTTTTTCTTTCTCTCTTTTTCCCTCAGTCTCCATCAGTGGAGTAAATGCTGGTTCTCCACTAGCCTACTTTAGCTGTCAATCATTCATTTCGAAAAGAAAAGTTTTTCTTTCCCCTTCCGTTCGCTATTCTCTTTGCTTATGGGTTTTAGGCCTTTTGTAACGTTGTTGCGACCATAGAATAGGACCCAGTTTAGTAGGGGATTAGAACGAAAAAAATTTCTTGTACTAACTTTTCCGAAAATTGATTTTGTTCTGTATTGTCGTATTCTCTCATGATCTCGCATTACATTTACTCCACAAAAAAAAATGTGAGCTGCGACGCTAATAATCTATCTATACGTAAGTCTTTGATTGTTTGATTCTTGTTTATTACTAATGTTTTGCTAATGTCGGGGAAGGGTCTCTGTTGTATACCTGACCGAAACGTTACACAACCACGACCGAGTATACTGCAGTATGTACACACAAATACAATATTAGCTACATGAACACACTGGCACATCAGTTTTAAAAAAAACAATTTATTTACACAACTAACTTAATCTTGAGCGGTCTTATAAACTCGCGGGAAGAGTTGAATTTAGTTTTGATATTTAGCGATATTTCTTTCTTGAATTTATATTTGTTTGAATTTCTTACCACTTTACGTTTAAGCTTAGTGCTAGTTTGCTATATGTTCACAAAATTAACATTTTCCCTAGTAACAATACGGCAAAACACTTTACCAATAGAAATGGTCTATTTGTTTGCAAATTGATCAAAAGGATGCATTAAAGGGTTTACAAGGGACGGTATTTATTGTTATTACACACGAGACACATGTATACGCCTCGTTAATGTTTACTTCTGTAACCAGCCATTCCGTGCGTTGTTGTTTTACGCACATTTCGCCTCGAGCTGTACGAAATTACACTCGTTTCCTGCCGGTTAATTCGGCAATTCCTAAGTTAGCCACCAGATGTCAGTGAAGAACATGAGTTGCAGATCAACTGACCTCTGCACCCGACCCGGGGACAAAGACAGAAACCCGCCGAAGAGCGGGGAGATAGAAAAAAAATAACATGTCGGGTAACCAAAAAACGCAAGTAGTAGAATGTGTTAACAACGCGTCTCTACTGTGTCAACAATGAACACCCCAAACACGGGGGGGGGGGGAACTTACAGAATGGAAAAAACAAGCTGGATGACATGAAAAGGTAAGAAGTTTCAAACCAAAGTCGAAATACGACATATAGTCAAACTATGAAAATTCGTTTGGCACTGAATTTCACAAGCAAGTTCGAATATTCGTCTGCCGTTGTATTGTAAACTTCCAATGCAAGAATTCGACGTTATTTGTCAATTTGAAAAAAAAAAAGCTACATATTTCATCATTCATGGAATGTCGTTATAAACATAAAATATATACAGTATATAAAAACGATATACACTCTCATTAGTAACCGTTACGTTATCATCCATGTATGCTAATTAGCGCTGTTATACGTACTATACAGTAAGCCTACACTATACTTATGTAGTTAGTATAATATAGTATAGTAACAATACACTGGTAAATTCTACGCGTTTTATTCACTATATTTAAAGAATCCGTGGTGGTGACAACCAAACGGTACTACAGGAACAGAGAACCTAAAACTTCTTGTGCAATAATGAACTCAGTAGAAACCTCTTTCCTTACAGCCCCGAGAGATGAAAAAGAAAAAAAAAATAAAACAAAACAAAGAACAACAAAAGTGGAAAATGTTTCGACAACCATTAACTTAGAAAATGTAGACAGACGAGCAAAGAAGCAACACAGAAGACCCTCGAGTTGTTTCTCCGACCCCTTTATTTTTTCCCTCCTTTTTCTTGTTTTCTTTTCCCTCGCTATTGGCTTCTTGCAAAAGGGTCATTTTTTACCCACCATCTTGGGTCCAAAAGTTAGGCTCGAGCAGAAATATCGTCCAGCCACCAAAAGCTCCCATTGGGTTAGATCCCAGAACTAAAGATGAATAAAACATCCGCGTGATAGATGGACTCCATGCAGGGCTTGTTTAGGGCCTTGGGCGCAAAAATCGAGCTACTGCTTTTGCCGTTGCTGCTGCTGTTACTTTTACAAGTAGTAGAAGTAGTAGTAGTAGTAGTAACGCACACCAAAAAATGTACATGGCAAGTCGTGATAAAGGTTTCCTCGGACAGGTCGAGAGACTAAAACCTGGTTGGACGCGCTTTTTTTTTTTTGTATACTACTTTTACCACCGCCGCAACGGCCGTGTAATAAAGAAAAAAAAAAAGGTAGTTGTCCAGTGCGTGTGGAATAGGTGAACAAAGATATCCCGTCCATAAATAATTTGGAAATGCTCGCGAGGGCGCGCTGTGCACAGCGGAATAATGCAGTTAAAGGATAAACAGCCCGGGGGATGAGAAAGAAAACCCTCACCACCACACCACACTACCGCCCACGCTTAACGAGAAGATGGGAAGAGAAAAGGGGACTTGATCCTGACGCCATTGGAGAAGATTGGGAAGGAGGAGAAATGAAGAAGAAGAAGAAGAAGAAAAAGGCATGCGCACAACAACAACAAATGCACCCTAAAATATGTAACTGCTGTATTTACACAGAGAGAGATTGGTACGTTATTACAACACCAAAAACTCTTTCCCCACTTAAATAGCAATGCGACCCAAAAAATGACGTTTTCATTTGTATCAATATATGATACTACGAATAGAACAATTGAAGATCCTGGTGTAAAAATTTTTGTACATTTTTGTTAAAAATGAACTGAAAGTATTAGATGCAATTTTACCTTCCTGACGAATAATTTTGAGCAAAACAACAATATGTGCAAAGATATTAGTGCAAGAAGTGTGAAGTAGCTCTTAGACAGCAAGGCAAGTTCATATCTTTAAACGCATTTTCTTCCAAATTGTAAAAATGTTATTTAACACTCTTTTACTATAGCACTTTTACACTAGACCCTTCAATTGTAAAGAACAGCTGTATTGTGTACAACACAATTCCGAGGCAGTAGGTTTAGAGAAAGAACCATCGAGAAAACTTAAGCTATTGGCAAAACCAGAACAAAAATGTCTCTAATGTTAAAATCTAATATTTCTGAAGAGTGAATGGCAATTCTAAGGTTATATCTAAAGTCAACCGAAACAATCAAATTCGACCGCAAGGAGGGATTCCAAATGTGACCAGGGCGTCTAAGAATCAAACCTATAGGTAATTTGAACACCATTCGCAAAATAATGGAAATCCTCCAAGCTGGAAATTCGACGAAAAATTTCCTAACCGAAAAAAACAGCAGGATACCATATGTGGGATTTGGGAGAAAAGATAGTCTTGCTGATGAAACAATTTCCGTTTAGCAATGACGAAACGAAAAAGAAAATAACAAAAAAACGATAACGATGGAACTCATCGATTTCAGTTTTAAAAAAAAAAACATGGGCCTACAACAACCCTTTTATTCCGCCAAATAATGTTGTCTTATCTTACACATTCAAGTACACAAACCAACGTATTAAAAAAAAATTAAAATTAAAATTTTAGACTCCTACCTGTTTCCTTGGGACTTAAGGAGAACGGCGATTCCCTTTTCGTTCCTATAAAAATTTGTAAAAAGAAATAAAATTAGTTTGGATCATGAATATTATTTGTACATATCTCAACAATACAATACAAAACATGTTTTTATAATAACTTTGAAATATTACTGTTTTTAAAAATATGATAAAAACGATTCTAAAATTGTAATGTTACAATGAAACCAGAGTGAAAAAAATCTAATTTGAAAACAAAAAACAAAAAGTCCCAGTTTTGAACATCGAATTTACAAAAACGAACGAGTTAATTTAAACGTAAAGAAAAAACACGTTAAATAACGATTCGTTATCCGTTACAAAATTTATCAATATTAGTAAACATTACGCTAAAAACAACGTAAAATATGTGACTCTACCCCCCCCCAATTCATTGCCATCCCCGGATGTCCAACAACACGTCCAGCGAGAACTATACGTTAATTGAACGTCTGACGCGAAAGTTTCGTTGTTTTTGTTAAACGACAAAACTTATAATTTATAATATAATATTTATATAATTTACGATGGTACGTAATATACTAAAAATATAAATAATGGATCCTAAAATATACAACCCACTTTGATTATCCGCTCAAGCTTTTACTGTTTCATATTCTTCCTATAGAATGTCATTCAATGTTTAAATTTACAGTGGATTATAAAATATAAATCATTTCGATTTGCACAACCTTTTACGGTGGATATTCATATAGCCTACTCCCTATATTCTTTATTCAATGTTTCTTTTTAAAAAGTTGACGTGTTTCTTTAAATCGGTGCACGAAAAAAACAACCCCGTTTCCCCTTTTTTGACTTCAATTGAGTGCAAACATCGAGGGGGTGAAAAAACACACACACACACCACTTTTTTTTAAAACCTGTTCTTTTCGTTCCTTCTTCATATGACTATTTTAACCGGTCTTCTACTTCTAAACATCCACCACCACAATCATCTCCCCCTTCGCTCACTTTCATACAAGATTAGCGTTTCATTCACTTTCTTTTCCCATTTTCTATTTTTGGCAGTCTTCCCTCCTCTCTCAATCCATTCCCGTCAAGTCGACAAAACGCAACCTGTTGGATAGTGTTTTTTTGCGCGAGTTCTTGACAAGAGTGTACGTCTATGTGTGAGAGTTGAGTTGAGCGAAAAGAAAAGAGGAAAAAAAAATTAGGGGGGTGTTTTGAGAGAAAAGTAGGTTTGTGAGGGTATTTTTAACCCCTCTTTCATAGAGCTGGCATCGATGAGGCACGTGGGGCCTTTCATGCCACGTGACCCTAGCAACCAAAGGGGCACGGACCATTGGGTGGGTTGATACACTCTCTCTCTTGGAACCCTCGAAACTCTTTTACCCTTCACCCGGTGAAAAACCATCAATGCCATTCCACGGATAAAAAGAATGAGAAAAGAAGTAAATAAGTAATAAAAAGGCTATAATGAAAATGCGACCTAAAGACAATGTACAGCTGAGTTCCTAAATTGGTTGGTATCCAAATTATAAGAATTCGGCGAATTTCTTGTTTCATTCATGAACAGCTTAGAATGTTCTAACTAGTGTACTACTTTTCCACCCAGGAAAGTCTCTAGACAAAAATCGCCATGCGTTGTTTACAAAAACGACAAATTAAAACATGAATTTAATTCCCGAATTTATTATTGAATTAATTGATGCGATACTGTTTCTTCATAGAAATTTGCAGTGCAAGAATGTTTTAATACAGTGGAATCCAGTTACTATAATCACGGATACATGTTATCAATCGGCTATTGTTATCATAGTCAGTCAATCCCAAAACAGTGTTTACTGTTTTTTAACCAATGTTTAATGTTATCAGCCGGTTATCGTTATAAAAAAAAACACTAATCCCAAAATAATCATAATAACCGGATTCCACTGTAGTTCTAATAATGATTTGCATGCAGGAGTAAAACTATACTTCTGACATGTCGGTTAAAAATATACCGTTGAAATCTACAAATATAGATGAATGCAAATTCTATAAATATCCCTTTTGTATCCGAACCAAGAATCTTCTTCAACTTGAGTGTCATTGGCTCTTCAGGAATTTCAACAAACATAAAAGAAAAACACACCTATACTACGTACATTAGTAGAACGCAGAAAAAATATATTGTACATATCACTAGAGACGGATGAATACAAATGTCACTATTCCGTGTAGAAGTTATAATTTTGTATCATTATTATTTGGTTAAGGAAGTTGTAAACCCTTTCCAGCCATGTACCCCCTCGTATAAATAGTGAACAAATCGCTAATTTAAAATTGAACGCTTGCACAAGTTTTGTTTGTATGTTTGCAGTGAACTTAAACCGATAATATTGCGAGGCTTAATCATAGTGGTTTGTTTTGATGACAGACATTTATTGAATTCGCTGTCAAAAGTTTTTTAGAGCACTCCCCCTAAAGCGTATCAACTTCTGCAAATAATCATCACGACCAGGAAAAAAGAGAAAGAGAGAGAGAGACAGAAAAAAGAATGAGTCATCTGCCTCCTAGCTGTTTCCCAGAAAATGCAATATTTATCGATAGCTTATTTGCTGCGACACCAAAACACTTGCTATATACTGCTCTTTGCCACCATCATCCACCAAACTCTCCTTTTACTTCACCTCATCTCAAACACCGGGACAGCAATTAGAGACAATAAGAACGTTCCAAATCGGCCACTTGGTCGTCTTAATGGTTCCAAGAACAAAAAAAAAAAATAAAGCTACGTATAAAAAAGACCAATACTCATCACAAACCACTATAAATCATGTTCGAAACGAGCGCGAAAAATCTAAGCGTTTTTCCTTTTCTTTAACGTTCTTCCTTATGACTCTCATTTTGTTTACTTTAACGAAATAGATTTTGTTGAAATACACGTAATAAAACGGAATAAACTTTTCGTGTAAAAGCGAAGAGTTTTCACGAATGTGCGTGATCGTTTTTGAGTGACGGTTATCTTTTTTTTTAAAAATAAAAAGAGCGTATACCGTACACTCGACACCTGTGATATATAGTATGATCAATGATTTTTGAATTCCAATTGCATAAAACTTCCTACTTCCGGTTTCGTAAAGAAAGACAAAAAAAGATACACATCCGGGACTGTATTTCTGCGTGATGGGTGTATAAGCCTACCATATAAAAAGGGGATGTTTCTGACACCCCTTCACTATAAAAAGGCACACGTTAAATCTTTATTATACATGCACTTTGATGTACAGCTTATACGATTGGTCAAAACTTGTAATGACTCAACATTCGAAGATTTAAATTCATAACTTGTAAACGTAATGAAAATTTAGGCACGACAAATAGATATCAAAATCTGTTGTATCTTTATCCGATACGCTTGAAGGATTGTTCATCCAATATTGTGGATTAGCTGACTCAGACTCAGTCAAATTTATAGCAGGAAATCGGTGAAGTTAAAACGTGTACATTTTTAGGGTGGAGAATTCTTTTGTACGTATACATTAAGTCCAGTTTTCGATTAACGTAAGAAAATTTCGTTATTATACGACTTATTGCGAGGGTGCACAAGTGACTAAACGTTGAAGATTTGCAACTTCATTGAAATTCGATAAAAGCTATTTTCAATTAAGTAGAATACAACCCTCGCATTAATCGAGGGCTTCATTTACTCTAAGAAGTATGGTATGGCACTTTATCTAAAAATATCACTTCTAGCATAGCATGAAATAAAATTTTTCATTCGACAAGGTTAAAAAAAAAACAAATAGCGTCTAAAGGGATTTTATAAAAAAATAACACTCGTATAAAATACCCTATTATAATATAAAAGCTACGTAGGATCCTCTATTATGGCAAAATTACGCGAAAACCAGAAGCTGAAACTATGATCTGAAAAACAACAAGATAGCTATGAAGCTGAAACTATGGTAGGCAATTAGATGACACCCCAAAAGGGTGAACCAACACATTGGCGACTCAAAATACTCATACGCGCGATAATTAGCTAAGTAAGAATTTACTGTAAGTGGTTGTGTATTGTTCGTTTTTGCGAAGAAACCGCAAGAGCTACGAAGGTGAAAGTCGAAAGGGTGGTAGATTGCACCCTGACGGAGGCATGGAATATTTGGCAGAATAGTGCCATCAAGGAGTGTGCGACGAACCTAGAAAGCCGAAGAAAAACTCAGTGATGACTAATTTAAAAGTTTAAACAATGATTGCAACAATGAATAAATGTCATTTTTGAATTAACATAAAATTCGTGCTGCCCTATCTTTGTATTGTTGTGTCAGATGGTGTACGTTTAATTTTCAAACAGCACAGTCTTGTACTCTTGTTTGAATTTAAAATTAAAATTGAATCTCATGCTATGGCACCGTTGATTTTTCAAAGGGTTTAAGCTAGTGTCATATAAAAAATTTCTCTAGTTTAAACTTCTTGTTGTTTTTCAGATCAAATAAATAATTCAATAACACATGAGTAGAAAATTTTCCCCTTTCCAGGTGGCTGAATGCTGGGTTTTTTCTTCTACTTCAGTCATGAATGGCCAAAGCTACTATTCTATACGATGAAGCCATCACCGATCAAAGTGTATTGAAGCCTATCATTTCTACCTACCCATCCAACCCTTTGTGTCGAGCAGTACGACTCTTTCCGCTCTATCCAAATGGCGAAGAGATAAAGGGTTACGAGTTTATAACACGCTTGGCGTGCAGCTCTAAGTGCAGGGAATATAAGGGGGTGAGTGGGTGCGTGTGTGTGTGTGCACGGTGAAGCAGTAGTAGTCGTCGTAGTAGTAGTAGTGACTGCTGGGATGTTTTGGTCAGCCATCCGTCAGGTCGGAGACGTTCAAATCGTCCGTGGCTCCATCGACTGGACTTCCAAACATTCACCCCATCCCAATGGGGGCGATCGAACCGGTTTCTCTCCCCAAGAGGCCTGACGGTAGCCGTTCACGCAGAAAATGGCCGCCTACCCTACCCCCGCGTCTCTTCACTGCAGTTTTCTACCTGGTTGTGTGAGTCAGTGGCGCAAGAATCCCAGTCATGCCCAATTCGGCCGGGCAAAAGTGACCACCCTTTTGAATCGAGCGACATCAGCACGTGCCACTCCAACAAGACGCATCCGGGTGGCATGTTGACCACGTCGAAAAACCCTCTCCCGACAAACGACCCTTCACCTAAAAACCCGTACCTTTCGTTTTTCCCCCTTTAGGTTCCCTGGTTTAATTTTTTTCTTTCTCTTTCTCTCTCTCTCTCTTGTGTTCCGTGCACCGCCAAGAGAGGGGTATCTAACGGTGGGTGGGGGTCGAAGTGGAGGAGATTCACGAGGGCAGGCGAATTGTAGTGAAGTGAAGCAAGAGAAAGATGCTCTGTGCTTCTACTTCTCTTTTCTACTGTGATCAAGGATTCCGAACCCACCCACACGATAAACGCTCAAGCGTGTACACTCCATCATACTGTTGGTTGCAATCTAACTTTCCAAGTCCCTGACTTTTCTTAGCCTCGACGAACAAATCCTGATTTTTATTTACAGTTCCCCCCTTTTTCTTGGGGCAACAAAACCATCGTCGTCTAGCGTCTCGAAAGTTGTTGTTTTTTTAAAACTTTAGCCCAACAAACTATAAATATAGGAAAGCAAAAGAAGAAAAGGAAGTCTCTAGCAATAAACAAATACCAACGAAATTCCTAGAAATCTTAACTTTTCAAAATTGAACAAGATACAGAGAAACTTCTTCCAAGTGAAGAATTTTTCTACCGTGAATCAATGTAGACTACTGACTGATTGTAATAAATGCTTAAAAAGATTACAACTAATGGTATCTAATTTCTTTTTCAACGACATTAGATACTACGAGTCAGCTTTGAGATTCAGTGCTACAGTAGAAAAGTACCGACTTCGATCGTAAAGTGCTGCATTCTAGTGATGGACTATAATGATCAACTCAAATTTTACGCAATTTATCTTTCAGACAAATTCATATCAATTAAATTAAATTGTTATCATACACCTTGAATGTTATCGATAAAGGAAACAAATTTACAACCTCGATCTTTGGTAATACATATGTTTTTTTTTTTATATATGTTACTATGTTTCATCACTTCAGTAGGTTAGAAGCGAGATAAATGAAACTAGCAATTTTGTCCATCACCTTTTCAGTTTAACAACCACAAAAAAGATAGGGGGAGAAAAAACCCGACTAGAAGAAACACACTCCAGATGCGAAGGTGAACACTTCAAGCTCAATCAGGCGCATCTGCGTTTAAAAATCCTTGAAAACATTTTTTCTGTTTGTTTGCTGCTTGATTTTATTTTATCTAACATTTATATAAAAAAAAAACACGCATTCTTTCATATCTCTTTTTTTACTTAAGAGTCCGCTTTGTTTAGTTTACGCGAATACTGCCGACAAACCGATACAAAAAGAAGAATAAGAAAAAAGTGAAGCAAAAATTGGTGTAATCACCTCCAATTTATATTTATGACTCCTTCACCCCATTAGCAAACAAATCCAACAAAAAGGTTCAACAAAAGTGAAAGAGAAAGGGCGCGTGCCAACTGTTGCCACAGCTCCTGTCTGCTGCCATTCAACTCTCCCTTTCACTCGTCAAAAAAGAAGAACAAGAAGAAGAAAAAAGAAACAGAAAAAGAAAAAGATTACGTAGCCGTCTGTCTGTTCCCACTTTTCCCCCTTCTTCTTTACGACTTCCTTTCCTATTTTTCTTCTTCTTCTACTATAGCCGACTCAGTCTTGTTCTTCTGTTCTTCCCGAAAAGAAAAGAGCTGCTGCTGCTACTGCAGCATTCGGCGGTGGTTCTGGGCAATCTTGTATCGGCCATGCTGCTAGGGTCTCATTACAGAGTTCGTCATCAGCTACTGTGGCCAGGGCTAAGGGCGCCCAAAGGAGGTCACTCGGGCCAATTAAGGGTGAATCAAGTTCTGATTCCTCGGGTGCAAAAGCTACTCTTAGCGATGGTGACTGAGGTCGGGCATGTTGGACAATGAGATTGCAACGGAGCAAATCCTAAGGTCAACTGGACGTTAAGTCTCTTTAACTTCGGCCCTTGATAAACCTAAGACTTGTTACGGACCCACAACACAGGAAATTCCACACGACTTTGCGCAACGTACTCTCTCGCTGTCTTTCTTGCCGTTGGTTTTTTTTTTCAATGAACAGAAAGATAAAAATTCCCAAGAGACGACGAGTTCTAAAAACAAATTTTGTTTTAACGATTCGAGAATAATGATCCATAAATCATTTCTAATAATAACGTTAATATTTGAAGAAAAAACCCGCTGTTACTCAAGATATGGAAATAAAACAAATCTGGAGAACCAATAAAAATTCCCGGTAAAATTACCTTAAACAACATTAGAAGAAGTGATGATGACGAGCGCGTATATGTACGACCCTGACATTTTCAAGTTGACTCTCAATGAGCATTTGCTTTGCCTACTTTGCTTTACAACCTTGAGGTTTGTTTGTTTTTTATCTATAATTTGGATTTTTTTCTTCTGCACTATCAAGAAGAATCAGGTTATTCTTTTTATATTCACTAGAATAAACATCAATTTCGATTCCTAAATTTCTATTTTTTTTTCTTGAAAATAAACTATCTTTTTTTAAAAGAATTCCATAATGTTGCCAGCTTACATAAACGGCTAAACAAATTTACTAAATTTTCTAAACAAACAAAACTGTTTAAGTTGCAAAAGATTGAAACTTTGTAAATTTAAAACATGTTTAATTTTAATATTAACATGTTAATTTATAGAAACAAACAAAAACTGCATTTATTATTAATCTATTACATATTATTTATTTGTGAACGAATGTCAAACTGTTTCAATTAATGAATAAACAAAATCTATCATGATGCTCCAATGCACTCAATTGTTTTATTCATTGCCCATCTACTGTATATAATTGCAAGTTTCTGTGTGTATGTATGTGTGTGTCCGCCGGTCCCTCAGGTTTATGCACGTCGAAGCGGAACACTCTAACGATAAGAAATTTCAACACGACATTTCTCTGTTAATTTGTAGGTCAACTATTTTCAACTCTCAGTGTCGTATCAATTCCGAGATATGAACATTTAAAGTTCAAAATTTTTTCACTGACTGGTTATATCGATAATTATTAAATGAAAGTAACATAGTAACCATTTAGTAACAAATAACATTATGCCACGGCGTTTGAACCTATCGTGAACACCCTGCTGCAAAAGCCCTGATACTGTTTCAACTATAGCGCGTTTCCACTGTTTCAAAACAAACAAACAAAATTCACGGGCTTCACGACTATAGTTTGAAATAAAAACCTATACTGTATACATGATAAAATTGGTATTGAAAAATGCTCAATTACATTTTAGAATGCTGAACATAAATTCACAAAACCCTACAAGATACAGTTAGCCTAATTACTGATAGAACTACATTTCTAGTCGGCTTAATTTCAATTACACCTTTGATGTACGATGTGAAGTTTTGGGGGGCACAATTCAGTGTGTTTTATGCTTGATAACTGTCCTATTGTAGAATTGAATCCAATGTCTAGCTAATTCTAAAATTCTGTGTGAAAATTAGTCTTCGGATCTCAGAGAAGAGAAGCGTACCGTACTTTTCCACTTTCCAATCTCTATGGACAAAAAGAGAAATAAGACAGTGAAAAAAAAATGGTGAACAAACAAGTCACTTTGGTCGGTCCTGACCGAGAATGAAAGCTACTAGTGCTTGATGAAAAAGAAAAAAGTTTATCTGAAAACAAGCTGTGAACCATTATTAATGGCATGATGCTGCGAGAACTTTCCAAGTTGCTAATGTTAAAAGAAGATGTTGGCGGAAAGAGAAAGCGATTCTAAATGAATCATTTAAGCTCTTGCTCGTTAAGGATTCTTAAATGAGATGGCCTTCGACACCATGAATAAAAGACGCCAGCTCAAATATTAATTGCACTCTTAAGTGCAGCGGGCTTTTTCTACATTTTGAAATGAACGAGAGAAAACCTTTGCAGGGAGATAGAAAACGTGTTCTTCATTAACTTTCTCGAGAGAACCTCGATTCAATTTTTAATCGTTGAAGAAAGCCGAGTTGGTGAAATCCCAAAGTTGTCATACATAGAAAATTCCAACTACTGTAATGGGTAAGTGCTTCTTTCTACCAATCGCGAAAAAAAAACACAGGATGCATTTTAAAATCAGCGATTATACTAGAACTAGGGTATTCAGGATTAAAGATCCTTAAAGGTTCAGTCACAGCTGAATGAACGTGATATGACACACACCCTTGACATCTAGGACACATTACGAAATACGAGGGACGTAGGGGTGATACCTGATGTCAACCTTTGAAATATTCATCTAGCAACGAGCCAACAACAGCACTTTTATTCCGGGAGATCAAAACTGAGAAAAGTGCAAGTAATGGGGTGCGGAACATGAGGGGCGAGTTAAAGAAGAAGAGGAGAGGAGAAAAAAAAAGAAACTCCGCCTTCTAATGTCACGGAGCACGTGACTGGAACGCAGCGTTCACAATTTGTGACGGATCTCACGTCGAACACGTGCTGTCTTTTCGGAAGAGGGATTTTTCCGATACCGAAAGAAGTCACGCTTCTCAGACTTCATCGTACCCTTTCATACCTCCTATTCTTTCCAATCCGTATGCAACGAATGACGCAGAGTGAAGTGTTGGATCCTCTCCCACACACAGATAAAAAAAAAATGAGAGGTACGAGATGGTGTCAGCTTGTCTCAGTGAATGCATTTTCACGCCGACGTAAGAGTACCAACGTTGGGAGGGTTTGAGGGATCTATTTAAAGTTAAGCCAATATCTAAACGCGAGAAGAGTGAGTGAGGGCGAATAAGAATCGCTAGTTCCTAGGGGTCTGATCCATGAACAAGAAAGGTGCAACCAAGAAGTGAGCGGGCAGGGAGATTGTTGATCCCATCATGCACCTTTGGAACCCCAGAAGCGTGCTTTAAGGGCGCCACTCTTCCAACGTCCACCGAATCATCGATCCACCTTGACTTTATTTTTTTACCTCTTCCAAGAATGCTAAGAAGTTGTTGCCAAAACTTTTTTTTATTGTAAACGAGACTCTCCACGACCGAATCCATATACAATACACGTATAAAACAAATATGACCCAACGCTTATGAGAACAAAAACCTACATAATCTAGAAGACTTGGTGCAAACATTTATGGCGCACTAAAACTCGGTATAGCACTGGGATCATTGAACATGAGGTTCAGCAATCCTAAAGTCGAAAAGCCAGTCTGTGGATACGCGGTTTCTTTATCTTTATTTCCTGAAACTGACAGAATTCGCTTAGCACAATTAAAGATAACACGAACCACCAACTAATTCGAATTGATTTAATGATCCGACTACATGGACGTTTAAAGTTGATCTTCAGAAATTTAATACTGCCGCAAAGCATTGAAGAGCTTATTTCCAAAACGTCTTATCTCCACTTTTAATAATTTTTTAGATAAAAAACTCTTGCAACTATTTGTGCATTTCTGATTCCAAATATGTTATTTTCAAGACTCAAAACTTATTATTTCCTACTGAAAAACACTCTCATAAACCACGTAATACATGCAAAGTGTTTTTTTCAAATAAATGAAAAAAACTGAAAAATTGTGTATCCTGGATTTAGGACGTTATGGAAATAAGCGCTTCAATTGCAGAAAATTCTAAGATCTTGTGGGTGACTGTTCGAAACCAGTGATGAATGGAGAACATTCAACAATATCTCCAAGCAAGAGTGAAATTGAGTTCACACGTATTTTTCGACTGTTTCCTAACAATTCGTTTTAATTCTGTCGTTTCATAAAACTCAAAAGTTGCATTGAACGCGTGTACAAAGATGCATGCATTCCATACAAAAAATTCAACACTCATGAATGTATTTTTGTCATCGTTACAAAACCCAGCATACATAAACCATTCATTCTTTGTCTACGACAACATTTGCCAACCACCATGGTGGTGGTGGTGATGTTGTTGTTCATGTGTTATTCTCCCTGCCTTTCCCTTGGCGTCCATCTCTTTTCATTTGCTTTTCGGACGGCCCATTTGTACCCTCCCTGACACACATACATATATACACAGACACACGAGTCGATTTTCTTGTGCTGCTGAAGAAAACGCGTTTTCTTATGTGATGACTACGCGATGGGCGGAAGGAAGTTTTTCGTGGGAAGGCGCATGCTCGCAACATTTCCCCCTGCTCTCATTCGATGAATATTTCACGTGACTGGACCCAGTTGCCATGGTAAGCAAAACCCAGTAGTTTTTGGTGACGGTCAACAAACTTTTTATTTATTTTTTTATCCTTTGCCAATTCAGCCTTTGCGCCCGTGGCAGCACTTCGCATGACAATCATATCAGCATCCACCGAAGTGCATGATGGAAAGGCAACACTTTTCTTTTTTTTCGTTTTTAGACCAACTAAAGAGATGGGGGATGTTGGGGGGGGAGAGGGATAGGAAGATAGATATCCATTATGCATAGGCACCACGCCAAGCGAATTTGGAACCGATCTGCCAACCATTCGTCGGGCGCCATGAATTCGTAAAAAATGTAAGCCTAAAAACTTTTGGGATCCAACCTCCTCTTCTTAAAAGATCTATAGACGAAGCACAAGATGCAACTTTAAATCAAGATTTAATGGCACGCTTTCTGGCAACGGGCCTGCATTGCTACCCAAGCAGTTAGCGTGCATTTTTTTTATATATATATAAATTTAGATTTAATTCTCCACCGTCCCCCAATATTTTTTATACCCAACATCTGCCTAGCATTTTTCTCGTTCTTTACCCTTTCTACCCACTCTTTCTTTTTTAAAGCTAAACATTAAAAGTAATATTGCCTCACTGGTAACAGTACTAGCATTGTAGTCTAATGGTGACACTAACAATTAAACAATGTTTAGATAAAAAAAAATGAAGATGTAAGTGCATGACCTACAATAAGTACATTTTCAGCAAAATTTATGTATACAATTAAATACTAGCTGATTTTTTTTTAATGTAAAAAAAAAAGACATGCTATTAAATAGATGTCCTAAAAACTTATAAAGGTAGCATTTTTCATCATTAAAGAAAAAAAAAGCAACCACCTAGTCATAATAATAAAAACAATTGAATTTTCAGCATCCCAAGATGAGTGGTAATAATAGTGATAATCTTCCACCTCAATAAAATTGACAAGAAAAACTTCTGCAAGATGCGGTGATAATTCGCGAACTTCATCACTACGTTCCTAGCTATTCACGGTCGTTAATTTTACGACACGAAATTACCATCATTATCGATAGAATCGGGGTAAAATGCATAGAAAAATTGAAGTCGGCAATCCGACTTTTTTTTTTCCAAAAAAGAAACGAAACTAATAATAATAAAAAAAAAATCAACCATTTTCATACACTATATCCTGATTATCAACGCCTCAACCACCCCAAGCACTAACGACATTGCCTTGACCAATCATTATCAAAACAGTTCCTATCGGCTCTGTCCTAATCAATATCTCTTTAATGATCACTGACACGCGACCTACTGAAAGGAACTGAAGAATGAGAATATAAAAAAAAAAATCACAGAAGCCTCAAGGGAGCTTTCAAGTCTTCCTCTTCTATCAAGAAAAAAAAATTAGACACTACCTCCCGCAATCTAAAGTCGATGATACGACTACCACAAGTTCCAGTTAAGCAAATCGCAGGCCTAACGCCCACTGAATGTCATACAAATTATGGAGCAACGCGGGTGGGCGAAATCTTCTTCGTTCCCCCTCCCAAAAATATCAAATAAAAAAATGATATGGCACGTGGACAAGTCCACAGGTAAAACCGCCGACTGCGTGCAGATGGCTGGGGTAGGTCGAGCCCCGAAGCCAAAGGGTTGAGCATGTTCGGCATGCCAATGAGAAGTCGCACGCGCCACCTGCCGAGGATGAGATGGAGAAAGACTAAAAGAAGTATGAAGGATGAGTAGTGGGGGGAGGGGGAAAAAAGACACGGGAATCAAGGAAGTACTTTAGGTAAACGGTTGGGGTTGAAATGATACTGTAGTGTGTAAGTTCATGGTCGGGAAAAGACTTGAAAAACGTGAGCGATGACTGAACGAGAAAAACCACAACAAAACGCAAAACACCCAAGATTTACCACTTCCCGACCTGAACGATCCTTGTACAATTTAGAAAAAAAAGAAGATAAATATACCTCTCGAGCGATTATCTAATAAAAAGACTATCTACTTTTACTGTAATGAAATGTAACACTAATAATAATGTAGTTATTCTACAGATATTAGCATGTTTTTTTTTACAGCTATCATCGAGATGAGAGCACCTTACGAAGAAAAGTCGGTTCTTTTCAATATATTTAATACATCTCATTCTCAACTATACAACACTTTTATTTGTACGCAAACACTTGCTACTCAGTATTTTAGCTGTTTGTCCACAGAGTGGTAGATGGCAGCACCTGTCGATGTAAAATCGGTTCTTTTGTATTTACTCAATGCACCGAATAAGCTATGTTCGAATATAATATACGTACAGTATATCGGCCCGTACATAATATATAATACGGTATACGATACAGCGTACTTTTTACTTTTACTACTTATTGATCGGTTCCATTATGAAAATTAACCAATTAAAGCAATTAGTAAAGTAATCTTTAAAACTATTTTTAAATTTTTTAAATCACCAGGTTCTTAAAAAATTTGGAAATTATCCCGTCCTATGTTAATAAAAATTAAAAATGTTACATGGCCTATTTATTCTTTTAGGTACAAATCAGATATAGAAAATAATACCACGTTATACCAAATCTTGCCATTTCAGTTTCTTTCCATCCGAATTTTATATCCTACAGTAGCTTTTATTAGTACGTGGAAGTAAGAGTACCATCTGGTACCCAACCACGTTCCACAGACCCTCACATCCCTAAAATGTAAATCAATTCGCAATGGTTGTGGACAATGCCCAGCACCATTCCAATATTCATCCAATAAGATTAAAGAAAAAGCACTTCCACATACATACACCCCCACCATTATTCCTTCTCCCCAGAAAAAAAAAAGTATAAAACCGAACGATGCGAACAAAAAAGTAAGACGAAAAACTAGACGAAAGAATGAATTGGAGAAAATAATAATAATAAAAAGAACTCGGCTGTATGCACAAGAGGAAAAAGAAGGAAAAAAGGGAAAACCATATGAAAAGAAAACACAATTTTCAAATTCCTTCCGAACCAATTGCGGAGAATACCGTTCCTTTTCTTTGTCCCACCCCCACCTCCTCTTCCATTTTCTTTTCCTCGGAAAAGCTTGTCTCGTTTCTTTTCATTCGTCTTCTCTCTTTCTGTCCATCTTCATCCCCATATACTGTGTCTCCCTTTTGGCCGTCTGTTTTTGCTCGATGTCGTCGTCATCATTGGAACCGATTCGAGGACACAATTCAAATACATTCAATCTAAGAGTGATTTGATTACCAACCAAAAAGAAAAGAAAACTATAGCCAAAAGAAGAAGAAAAAGAAAAGGAAACAAAGCGAAAACGCAGAAGATAAAAGAAATGGGAAAACTTTTAAGAATTCCCTAAAGTCCTTAGCAAAGAAACAAGAACTGGAAAAAGAAATCTCCAAGAAACCCACTAAAAACCAATACTAAGTAGTATTAGTACTTTTGAACATGTTGCGAGCAGACATTTCAAGACTTGGGGTGGTTGGTTGTTGTTCCAAGTTTGCAGTCTCTCTTTTGAAGGGTTTTTGGTAAGTAGGGAAAAGCTAGGGCTACTAAGGTCACTTTTGTGTTCTGCCTGTGCTACCACTAAAGGTACTGTAGTCGTACGAATACAGGAAAAAGGGGGCTAAGCGAAAAAGGAACTAGGGGTCCTGCTGTCCAAACATTCCTAGTGACCCAAACTCATTGACCGTTTGGAAAAAGAAAAAAAAATTGCTTTTACTTTTCTTTTTTTTTACGAGTGTTTCTTCCATCAGCTGCCAATCTCTTGTTAGGCATAAGCTTCCAATTCATGACAAAAGCGAGCTCCCCATTTCTACTTCCTCAGGAAGCCATTGTAGCTTATAGGCAGAAAAAGAAAAATCTTTCCATCCAAGAAACTTTGTTCGGATGCGACGGTCTGTGCGTGTCATTTACCGGATGACAGAATGCCAATGGTGAAGTAAGGAATAACAAGAATCAAATGTGGGTTTGAGAACAAACTGTGTCAACAAAAGAAAGAAAAAATTCACGTTCAAATAATACAAAATGGTAAAAATATAAAATAAATTTTTCTTGACTACCGGTATCGGTATGTTAAGTTTCAATATTTTCATTTTTTTTAACTAAACTGACGTTCTATATACGTATATACTGTATATTCATACTTGTCAATGAATTGGGGCAAAAATGGCCATAATAATACATTCTATAAATTGGTACAAGTTCCCTTATGATAAGTTACGATAAGTTTAAGTCCTGCGCAAACTTCGTATAAATAAAAAATTATATACAGCGAAGCACAGGTTTTTCTGTAGTACAGTATTTCCATGAAGTGGTAAAAAAAGGTTAGCGTTCAGTCACAACACAAAATCGCATAATAGTGAAATTTTCTCCCATATAGCAATTAGTAAAATAGAGCACTTGGTAAACTTTATTTCGTAACATATTAGCAAAAGTTCATATACGGACGACTTGGTATGAACCAAAGACTCCCAAAAATCAAACTATTTACTATGCAAAATCATGTAGTTCACCATTGCTCTCTAAAGCAGTGTTTCTCAAATGGGATTCCGCAGAACCCTCACATAAACTGTTATAACTTCAATTTAAAGATACAGTATTTGTTTTTGGATTAAGAACATTGTTTACTTGCTAAAAGCATATATGTTTACTAATCAATGTGGTACACTAAAAAAGCTGAAACAATATCAATATGTTGTACAAACTATAAACTGATTTTGCGACATAAATGTAATGGGAAAAAAGTCGCTTTAAGCATAACAATACGAGTCCTACACGTGCTCATTGTTTCAAACAAACTTGCAATGAAAAGATCTTGAACGTGGACCACTGTTCCCATTCAAAATTGGCGTCACAGACAGGACGACAGATTACTTGTTTTATATTATTTAATAACAATTTAACTACCGTATTTAACCAATACCAAACCGATTGTTACGACTAGATCTCTGGTGATAACAATTAGTCTTTATGATTTACAGTAAGCTACTTTTATAAAAATAAAAATAAAATAGAACCCTTAAGAAAGTAGTTATTCGAGCAGCATAGTTTTAAGAAGAAAATTGCTTTATATTCCGCAATTCCAGTTGCATCCTGTTTCATAAATTACTCATTCGGTGGACAATTAAGCGAAACTAAATAAACCAAAGTCACTATATCCCAACCAGATAAATTTCCACCCTGTCGTAAAACCTTCATTCGAAATAAAAACAACAAGCAAATCCCCCTCCCCTCTTTTTTTTTATTCCATCACGAAAACAACTTCCGCAGTTGCATGATTTACGAGTTGCCTCGCCGAATTAATCCTTATCTTTACTCTCACTGATAATATACTCCACTATAATATACTGTATTGCTCGTTTTGTGTGTCTGTGTATGTCTATCTCTCTCCACAGCTCACAGCTCTCTACAACAACTTCATTACGCAGGTGGGCTATCAAAACGAAACTTACTACTACGTCTACATGAACCCATGATGATAATGACGACGATGAGTATCCACCCCGCGTGAGGTGGTAAAGTTATTCTACCCCGAGTTATTTCAGCCTCGAGCCTGGGCTATCAGCCAACAAAATCTCCTTTTTCGAATGGCGACTCTACTAACGTCCAAGTCTCGCCTACCCTGCCACTTTATGACCACGGTGTGCATGTGGGGAGAACGAAACCCAGGGGTTCCCCGGAGGCAGAAGAAGCTCGGCATGAAGAGGGAAAAAAGAAAATAAGAGATTACTAAAACCAGAACGGGAGAAGAGAATGAGAAAAACCGAGCTATGGCCGCCAACCGACTCTTTATATGTGCGATTGATCCAAAGAGGTCTCTCTCCCTCTCTCTCTCTTTATTTCAGTTCATACTCCCCCTCAGTCGTTTCGACCAATGGAAGCGTCGCACCCCCTACCGACCAATCAGCTTTCACCCTCGACCGAGCCGCCATCACTGACCATCACAAAACACCCCCTCTCTCACTATCATACCTACCTTATGACAAAATGCATATTTTCTCTGTATGAGTGTGTTGTCTGTTGTATGAAAGCTGTATTTTAAAAATATGTATAAATGGATCATATCAGCTTGATTTGCAATGTTTACAACTGACAAAATATAAATATTGAGTGGATCAAAAAATAGCTTTCTACTCAACATAGCATAGGGTTCAAATAAATCATATTTTGATTTACCGAAACATTATGTAGAAATTCCTACTATTAAACACAATTTCTGTATAAAGAAAGAAATGATCTCGAAAAACTCGTTGATTTTTATACTCTTTATATTAGCTTCACTTGTGAGTGAGTTTGTGAGCTGGAAATTGAACGCATACTGCCATCTAATCCCAATGTACCAAAAACACATAAAACAAGAACCACACAAGTCTTTCGCATAATTAAAAAAAAATAAGCATACGTTCAATGTAAAAAACAAAATCGCATCTACTGTATAAATGAATAAATCGAAAATAGAATGATTCAAAACTCGCATAAATCAAAAATTGAATGACTCAACGATCGCATTAATTTAAATCCGCATAAATCGAAACGTGTAAATATCAAAAATGGAATTTTCAAACCATGCATAAATTGAATACAGATTTAATGAAGAGAGATTGCATAAATTTCGCATAAATCAAAACATGCAAAAATCGAGAACAGATTTTTTGCATTGTGTACATACAGCAGGCAATGCATACAGTATATCTGTATAAAAAGAGTATGTAGGACAGTAGGGTATAAAGAGTATGCTAAAAAGCATTTTTAACGTAGATAACGTAGGTTATAGAAAGCTCTGCGCGATTACATAAAAGACGTAACCCAACGCAATGATCTTCCTTCTCGTTGCTATGGAAACGGGCATCACAGTTTAAGTTGTATAACATCGCGTGTGATTTCATCGCTCGCCGCCTACAACCTTATGTACATTTCACAAGACAAATATTATAACGCTATTTATGCTGTATATAAAAAATTCAACACCGGTATTTTGCACAACTACTATGTAACTTTCCATATTTATTCCTACCACGGAAACGAAAACGCTACCACACTTAGTTGGCTGCCTATTTTACTAGTCTCGCGCTTCTACAACCCTCCATTTTTTTATTATGGGAAGTTTACAGTCGAACATCAGTAGAGGAAATGAATGAAACTTTCGTCTATTACGGTGCTTCATGTCGTGTTATTATTACAGTTATTGTTTGAATTGAGTTGAATTTTCCAATCGAGTTTTCCTATTTTTATTTTTGATCTCCCACCCCCTCTTAAAGGGGACTCAACATAGGGGGGAAATATAATTTTTCAATCAGACTCAGCATTTTCAACGAGAGTAACTTATCAGTTTCGAGATAACTTTTTATTACGCGCATAAAAATCATGCTGATGTTTGGGTTGAGTGAAAAACTCCCAAGTTTGGTGGTGTTGAATTTTTTTTTATATAAAAATGTTTTTATTCTATCTACCCCTAAGAAAAACAACCCTCGTGCTTTAAAGATAACACACCCTATGCACATAAAATTTTAATAAAATTCTATTACTTCTTTAGTTTAACTCCAATCAACTTATTATAAGGATAGATATAGCTACTGTATCTACAAAAATATATTGATCATTTCTTACATTTGGAAAATACAAGAAGCTCTCGACTTATGCTTGTTCTGCATATGCGATTCTGTGTGATGGCACACAAGTGAATAGAAATCAGGTTTTGCACGTACCCCTTTGTGATACAATGTGTACAATATGCTACTTATCACGCTGGAATAGACCACTATTATTTTTTTCAATTTTTAATAAACATTTATATACAGCATATTTAATCTTAAATTTATGCGAGATTTTCTCAGAACGTAACCCTCGCATAAACCGAGGACAATCTATATATAGTAAACATACACGAGCAGTTTCAATAGTCGAGTTTAAAGCCCGATTCCCACTAGCGCGGAAAAGCGGCGTTTTGTTGCCTCGAAATCTCCATTGGTCGTACTGGAAATCTCGAGCCAAAACGCCGCGTTACCGCTCTAAGAGGAATCGGGCTTAATTGATAATATGTTATAATATAATTCACTTAAACTGAGAACCACAAAGTTTACAAATCTAGACACATGAAACACCCTGCACATATAGGGGGTCAAATCACAGAGTGCCACTTTTACTGTTATTTTCTCCACCCTTTATGCAGCACACGAAAAAGAAAATCACGAGTGAAAACGCGTCAACACCCGAGCTTTTGTAAACATCTGAAAAGCTAACATATCCAAAGTGCAAAAAAAAAATATTGGTTGAAAAACACCAAGATAAAAAGGGGTTGAAAAAGTTCAAAGCATTCGTAAATGGTTGAAGAATGGATTTGTATAGCAAAAGAAGAAATGAATAAAAAAAATACAAAGAATAAAAGGAAAGGGGGATAAAAGGGAGGTTAAGTAAAAGTGGAATATTACCACAACAACACCCTTCCATAAAAAAGTGACACCATTTTTTCTTTACCCTCTATGTCTCCATCCACAACATGGAAACCGTCACCACACTTCACTTTAGAAGCGTTTAATCCCATCATGTTATTGAAATGCATTTAAGCCTTTCCCCCCATCTATGGAACCCACTATCTCGATACAAAAAAAAAAAAAATCATCCCCAACCCCCCTCCCACCACTCGTCGACCCCAAAATCTCAACCCCAACCCACTATTATTCGGCCGCAAAAGGCTTGCGCCTTTCACCAAACACCCCCATGAACCCACACACCTAAAAACACCCCTTTTATTTTCCCCTTTCTTTACGCCATTCAGATCGATTATACTAGCAATCAAATTGAAAAACTGACATGACCCCCACTACTCTTTTACCCCCTCAAAAATTTCACACTTCAACGGAGTGTTTGGAAAATTGGAAGGAGGTAGTAGCAGTACACTTTTTAGTCCTAAAGAGTTTTCGCCAATTTCCATAATAGGGAGGGTGAAAAGACCATAAATCAGGGTGATGATTTGATTTTTTTTTTAGTCAAAACTACCACACTCCTCGAGGGGGTTAATTGAAACTTACTGGGGTGGATTTAATTTTTTAATATGAGCGGCGATAATGCACAAAAAAGGGGTGGTCCTTACCATGTAGGAAAAGGAGTTGCATGTAAAATTCATAGAGTAGTGAGAGAAAACCGTGCCATGTCAGAGGTGTTGCTGGGTCGGAGTTTAAAAAGGTGGGGTTTTTGGAGTGTGGGGGTGTTGTATGG